>JASDQU010737869.1:377599-388489 GCA_032191745.1 Picea mariana
CTATGGTGAGAGTGACTTATTCAACATCATATTACTCAGATGAAGTATGGTTACGAAAGATGATGCAGTTGATAGTAATGGTGATGCTCATGATCTAGTCATGAAATAGTCTAGATGACTATATTGATGCTACCGGGTAAATGATATGTTTTGTGCTCAAGTCCATTACCTATAAATACCTCTCTAGCTAGGAGGGAGTGTTAATATTATGGTAGCTGCGGGAGGTATTTACCTCTACATGTGAACCTGAGGAGAATAGAAGACTCCGGAAAGCAAGAGAAACCCTAATGAATTGGCTAATAACCCTAGAAGCCTTGTCGGCTCAAGAATATAATTTATATTAGGCTATTAGCCTCTAAGAGAAGAAGTCGGTCAGAATTAATAATAATATACTGAACAGACACATACCCATAAGGAGAAGTCGGCCCCAGTAAACTGGCAGGATTACTATAAATACAGGGTGCCAGTTTCTCATTTGTCACATCTCAGGACTGTAGTTTTCCCAGTTGGTGCACACTGCAGGTGTAGCTGGTGTGCAGGTTTGGAGGAAGGTTACAGGTGCAGCTACAACAACAAAAAGTTTCAGTATTTGGCTTGGATATCTCTTGGCTAGGGTTTGGACTATCTGATCAGCCTTTTGTGATGCGCTATCCTTGGGGAGAGATGCGCTGCTCTTTGTTTGGCTATCTAGCCTAGGGTTTGCTTCTGAAGGAATTCTCAGGTCAAGATTAAGGTGCTTGGAGGGAGGCTTCGGCCTGTGGTTGGGAGATGAGGGTATCGTCGTGGTAAAACGAGCACACAATCCTTTATATTCTAACACCACGTGTCTCGTCCTGAGTCATTGATCTATTCGACTGCAAATAGATATAATTCATTGATCGACATTGCTCTGTCGGACCTCTTCCATCTATAGGACTCTGATGGTCCTGTTGCGACAACAAATAAAACCTCACCACACATCATTCCCTTGCACACTGATTTGGGTCATTCAAATAAGATATCCACCGTCCATTGCTCTATCCTCGTCAGGATATTCTTCATCACCACAACAATTTTGACTCTGAAAATCTAACATTGAAGGCCAATAAATACTCTCCCCTTAAATTTTGACCAAGTTAAGTCTGATTGTACTAACCAAAAATTGTTACTGTTTGACACTTCGCTCTGAACTCCAGGAAACTTATGGTCATCAATCTCCTTCTTCTGTCACACAATCTACACCATCAATCGAAACTCCTCGTCGAAGTTTCTCGTAATCCTTTTCTTTAAAAATTATGAATGTGGTACTCCTATGGTATATGTACCATCTTATTGGATCTCCATTTCGTGACTACTTTTCATCGTCAATTTGTAAAACCAATATCCCAGCTCTAATCTGGACCATTAAATCTTTAAACCATGCCAACAAGTCTTGTCCGATGAAGTCAACTTTTGTGATCAATCCTTGTTGGCCCTTGACCATGTTTTGAGGATTCTTGGTCATGCTTGACCTAATTTTGGGACTTTGACAAGCTGTTGAAGGCGAAGCACAATACAAAGTGAAAATCGTGGGATCTTGTCCCCTTTTAGGGCCCTTTTTGGGATTTAGGATTATGTAATGGGTATGGGGATGTCATCCCATGGGTTTACCCATGCTTATGCTTATTTTGTAAAGTATAAATAGACATCTACGCGATGTAAGGAATCACATCTATGTGATGTTAGACCGATGAGCTAAGTGTTGAGTGCTAAGTGCAAGTGTGGATTGTATATGCTTTGTGCATATTGTGTGAGACTTGCAGACCTAAGTGCAAGTGGTTGTAACAGACTGTGGAAGGCTTTATGTTGTAACGCAAAGAAAGAGGATCTAGCGAGGTGTGCAGATATCCTGTCCTCTGCGGAGTGGGACTTGGATGCTATGTGTAGGTAAGAAGGTTAACCGAAGATAATAAAGAAGAGAAGAATTGGTGGACATAGCCCCAAGGTGTGGGTGAACCATGTATATGATGTGTTGCTCTGCTTTGTGCTATGTATTGATATGTTTTATGTGTTTACCTTCTTAGTGCTTTATCATAGATGAATGATAGATAGATATGTTAATGATATGTGCTTAATAGGATGGATGAATACTAGATCTGGCCTATGTGGAGGTGCTTAAGTGCTTGAATATAGTAGATCTAAATGAATACTGTGATGTGTTGTAATTAGGGTTTAACTGAGTTGTAACTAAGAACTGTATATTGATGAATGTTAACTATTGAGTGGTATGTTAAGTAATTAGAATCTCAGATCTGTGTCCTAGGTAAGGTTGTAGACACTAGATTCCTGCAACCACCCCTACCTCTACCTCGGGTGAGACTTCATCTTCTTCGTAGGTGTTGCCTAAATGGACGATAGTTAGGGTTTTGTTGATGCATTGTTGTAGCGTTGAACCTTGGGTCTGCCCCTGTGCCAACAAATGGTTCCGTTGCTGGGACTTGAAACTATGATGGCTGGGAACTGAGGAAAAAGAAGCTTTGTACAAAAATATGACTTGAAATTGTGGGATCTCTGTGCATAGATATGTCGTTCTAGTGCGTAGCACTCTACTTGATCTATGAAGCTCTGTGTAAGAAAGGAAGTTCGATATGAAAAAAAGAGGTAGTATCTGAACACTTTGTTCTCTGATAGAGGTAAGAATAGTGAAAAGTTTTAGATCTGGAAGCTTTGTGCTCTACTGAAGATAAGATTAGTGGAAATTTTTTTTTCTAAGTATGGATCTAGGTATGTTAGATAAGATTTGTCCTAGATTGTAAACTAGGGCACTGATAGAAGAAAGAAGATTTGTAATGAGTAGATCTAATAAGAATAATGAAAGATATACTATACCTATGCATAGAAAGAATGTTTGGACTAACGAATGGATGCAGGACTGTAGAAAGAATTCATTGCAGGTTAGCCATCGTGATCCTAACATGTAGTAAAGGAGAGGCTAGGGATCATTTAAAAGAAAGAGATTATTAGCCCTTTGTTACAGTTGCAGAAGACCGGGACATCTGGCTAAGGAATTCCCTGGTATAAGACCTAGTTGCCTCTGTTGAAAATCTATGGACCATGAAGTATTGGATTTCCCTAGAATGATTGATAAGGTTGAAAGGATGAATATGAGACAAGACAATCATCAGAAAGATCAAGAAACTAAGATTATGAAAGAACCACAGAAAGAATCAGAGGAAGTATTGTTACAGATGAAAGAAACCGTGAATGACCAACAAAGTGTCAGTTTATCATAGGTATTTAACAAAAAATAATGCATTGAAACAAGAATAGGAGACTTCAACATTGACTGTGTTCTGGATGAAGAAACACAGGTGAATATCATGACAGAAATAACTTGGGAGATTTTAGGGGAGCCTGCTATGACTCCTTCATTGGGAGGAATGGGATTATTCAGAGGAAAGATTATAACCCTATGTGGAAGACTTACCTGGATATCTATGAGTGATCATGGAACTTTGACAACGGAAGAATTTGAATTTGTTAAATTTATTGAGAACAACGCTCCATTTTCTATGTTACTAGGGAAACCACGGATTGAAAAAGAACAGAATAGAAGGAAAGAAGAAGAAGTATTAGAACAAAAGAAGAAAGAGTTGATATATTTCGTGACTTGGAGGATAACACACTTGACTGAAGAAAACAAGAACTGAGGGAAGCTATTTCAAACTAGATACTTGGATCTCGAAGTTGGAAGAACACTAGAAGACCCACATAAGACTGAAGTACCTATTCCAGCTAGAAGTATTACCCCTGATTTCTAGGAAAGAATCTCAGTAGCATGAAGTTAATATACCAAAGGAAGATAAGAATCAGAATGGAAAAAGGAATTCCAAGATGAAGCTCACTGGGAAAAAGGCTAGAAAACTAAGCAAGAAGGAAAATTTGTAAAATTGGAAATTCGCAGAAGGAAAATTTGAAAAATTGGAACTTCATCGGGATATCAAAACAACGTCACATGGAACTTTGCCATGGTGAATCAATATAGTCGTTGGAAATAGTATAATCATTAGACCGACAACTCGAACAGATAGAAAGACATTTATGGTCAGCAATTTCGCCACCATATCATTGGGACCATGCCATAACGAACATAATTGAGTTAATGAAGGCTTCTCAGCCGTTGCAAGAGATCTGTTGCTGAGTTATCTATTTATCCCATCGTGCCATGCAATGATAACACTTTTGCTAATTGTGACTACCATAGATCGCAACATAGTTGATTTCACACAGTGATAACTGCGTTAGTGTTATCCATCATGTTGATTTGAGTAGTTACTCTTCGAACCCGATATATTCAACCACGAGAATGTATGTTCAAAGAAATTAGTGCAGTCAAAGAGTCTGTGAAATAAGTACTCATTGACCTCATGACTGAGAGAGTCATGTCTGAAAGTGTCTGTGGGTGTACAAGCATCATTGAAAAGAGGAGTGCAAGCCTCTCCGTCGACTGCTCGTGGAGCGAGACCATCTTGACCATCAGTAGAAAAGAGAACCAAATACAAAGATGACCTAGAAAATGTGAAGCTCATCCCGACCATATTTCCTGACAACATCCCGCCTCTGGCCGGTGTAATGAGTTGAGATAGCGTGTCGAGAGAATTCGAGTACACCATGGTTACTGTGTACCTCCTGAAAGGGATACATACAGTTCGAGCACAACAGAATAAGATCACAATGTTGAAGTTCAGTGACTTCAAACTCACAGATCGCAAAAACTATAGTATGCTTGCCCCGTATAAATACCTGACCAGGATGAAGAGAAAGAACTCAAAGATATTCTCTCATCCATGGATGATGAACCTTGCACAGTCCACCTTGTTAAATGTAATGAAAATCCCACACTTCAGAAGGCAATAGGAAGTCAATGCCCGTGTCAAGCTATTGCTTTCATGTTACCATGGTGGCTACTTATGGATAGATTTTCATATCACAGTCGACCTGACGTTGATCCATAGGATCACGGGATTGAGTATTAAAGGACCCAATCCATAGGAATTCTATCCAAGAAAAGCCACAAATCATGCGCTAGCATAGAAGATCAAGGATACATATGGAAATGTTGAAAAGGGAACACGAGGCTACAAGGTAGCCTCCATCTAGAATGGCGCAGTGCGCCTAGCCTGTCAGTTAATTGCAAGAAAGTTAGTAAGGAAGAACAGACCTACACAGGTCACAAGATTTGTTTTTGACCTCGCAGGGAAGTGCGTAGAAGGTCTACAGATGAACTGGGCGAAGTACCTAGTGAATCAACTGGAACTAGACTGTCGTGAAGCACAAGATCAGGGCTATGAGTTCCACTTCAGCTGGCTCCTAATCCTTATCGGCTTTGTTTCCTGGGATATGTCGGAAGGTGGGACCTTTCCGGATATTGAACCATTTGAGTCGCTTGTTGCGAAGTTCACCACACTCTGGTACTCGAGTGATATGAACAAAAAGTGGCATTCGAATGTTGTTTTTCATACATATTACCTTCAGATGAAGAAAGCCATCGAGGCTGAACCTCACATGACTTCGAACACCCTACAAAGATTCCAACCCTTGATGAAGTTATGTGCAGATCGACACTTCATCTATCTTACAACATGAGCCGATGAACATACAGAGCAACTTCAGTCATACTACAAACTCATGGAAGAGGACCTTCAGGAGATCACTAAGGACTAGTTAGAAAACCTCCTTATTCCAGCAGACCATGCAAATATGTCTAACCCTGACAACCCAGAGATCGCACAGGATACACCTGGACCCAACAGAACGAAGAAGAAAAAATAATTCCAGGACTTAAGCAACACCTCAGGAAAGACTGCTTCAGTATCACCTGACAGAGAGGGTGATGATGAAGAGATAAATGGCAAAGGAGCTGACCAGAAGCAAGGTGAAGTAACACTGCCTAGAGATGAGATCGATACCCTAAAGAAGAGGAAGGTTTCTCCCCTAAAACCTTCTTCCCATAAGAAATTGAGAGCCAGTGTGACCAATATGAAGACTGTGCTCACTACTGATGATTTAGACTTCATCATAGCAACCCTCAACGACACTTCAATGGAAATCATGGAGAAACAAAAAGCCAAGCAAGAGGAAATGTGTGACAAAATTAAGGTCAAATTCTTATGGGTACAATAGGCCCTTCAGTCTAGCCACATAGTGTCCACTGTGCCCCTACCATTAAGAGAACCAAAGTTTGGAGATGAGCCAGCCCAACTTCGTCAATTAGCTGATGCGGTCGAAGCTCGCCTCATCGTGCATAAGAAGAAATAGAACAAGCCACCTAGGCCTTGCAATAAGTACAAGGCAAAATTGTAGAACAACATATACTTGCAGAACAGGAGAAGGTTTCTCTCCAGGCCAAGTTTGAAGAAGAGAAAGCACATATGAAACAAGAAAAATAACATTTTCTCGCAGAGAAACTCGAAGTGAAAGAAACAATTAACAGAACACTCCTCTTTGTGACAAGCTTAGAGCTATAGGCTGAAGACTGAGTCACACATCAAGTAGAGAAACTCGCAAAATATGTCCAACAACTACAACAATGAATAAGAGATTTAGAGCTCTACACCGTACCTGACACCCCACAGGATGTAAGGGATCAAAGAGAAGTAATTACTCGAAGCACAGTTGAAAGAATAAAATTCCTTGCCCTGGAATCCAAGCAACTGAGTGATTGCAATGCCTAGACGTATGAGCGGCTCAGTGAGAATCCAGAATTGAAGGCACTAGAGTCACAGGTCGAGGAAGAAAAGTATCAATCATAAACAATACAGGCACAGTTGAAGCCCCTATCAGTTGTGGAAAGAATGAAGCGATCCCAAGAGCAGTGCACTGCCCACCAGTAGGTCCACACTATTCAGAGCAGAGTTATGGACGTAACTCAAAGGCTCCAATGTGTACAAGATGAGGCTTACCAATTTTTCATGGAAATCGAAGGTCGAGGAGCAGAACTGGAGCAAGTCGTCACTATAGCCGAACAACACCTAGAGGGACCTATCAACAAAGAAGTCATCCAAGAGTTCACTGAAGAGGAGGCCGTAGCACAACAACAAGTTGAAGTAGCTTGAGCCAAGATCGAGGCTTTTGAAGCAGAACTAATCATATTAGAGTGACTCGGGACGAGTCATAGTCGAGTGTTGGGGGCCTATTGGCCCTTGACCAAGTTTTGAGGATTCTTGGTCATGCTTGACCTAATTTTGGGACTTTGACAGGCTGTCGAAGGCGAAGTGCAAGACAAAGAAAATATCACAGGATCTCAACCCCTTTTAGGGCCCTTTTTGGGATTCAGTATTATCTAATGAGTATGGGGACTTTGTCCCATTGGTTTACCCATGCTTAGGCCTATTTTGTAAAGTATAAATAAACGTCTATGCGATGTAAGGAAGCGCATATATGTGATGTTAGACCGATGAGCAAAGTGTTGAGTGCTAAGTGCAAGTGTGGATTGTAGATGCTTTGTGCATACTGTGTAAGACTTGCAGAGCTAAGTGCAAGTGGTTGTAACAGACTATGGAAGGATTTGTGTTGTAACGCAAGGAAGGAGGATCTAGCGAGGTGCACAAATCTCCTTTCCTCTGCAGAGTGGGACTTGGATGCTATGTGCATGTAAGAAGCTTGACCCAAGATAATAAAGAAGAGAAGAATTGGTGGGCGTAGCCCCAGGGTGGGGGTGAACCATGTATATGTTGTGTTGCTCTACTTTGTGCATGTATTGATATGTTTATGTGTTTACTTTCTTAGTGCTTTATCATAGATAAATGATAGATAGAAATGTTAATGCTATGTGCTTAATAGTATGGATAAATACTAGATCTGGCCTATGTGGAGGTGCTTAAATGCTCGAATATAGTAGATCTAAATGAATGATGTGTTGTGCTGTAATTAGGGTTTAATTGCGTTGTAACTAAGAACTATATATTGAGGAATGTTAACTGTCGAGTGCTCTATTAAGTGATTAGAATCACATATCTGTGTCCCAACTAAGGTTGTAGACACTGGAGTCCTGTAACCACCCCTGCCTCTACCTCAGGTGAGACTTCATCTGCTTCGCATGTGTTGCCGAAAGGGCCGGTAGTTAGGGTTTTGTTGGTGCGTTGTTGTATCATTGAACCTTAGGTCTTCCCCTGTGCCAACAATCCTTTTACTTGATTCGACGATGCATGTTTCTCGACATCTGTAAATGGATTTAAAAATCTGGTTCAATCTAAACATAGAACATAATTCAGTCTCCACTCATCCCAACTTCCAATCATTTCAAATCTGAATGCAACCAGTCTATTCCCGTGTTTGGGGCATCAATCTCTTCGTTGATCGATGGTTGATTTCAACAATATTTCTTATATGATGGTTTATTCTCAAGATCTGAAACCTGCACACACATGCATTAAGGAGGAATTTCTTCATTTATGAGACATTAACACCTATAACATTTAATCTCACATTAACACATAGATGTTCAATGGATCAACTTCATATAAAACTCGAAAAAGAGTGATTTTCATTCATAAATCATATAGGACTGTACAAAGTTTTACATAAGGACCTTTCTCTCTAATGGCATTTCACACTTTCACTCTCTTTAGCCTGATCCTTTATTCAATTGGCCACCTCTCATGCTCAAAAGATTACATTTTTAATACAAGGTTCTTGAACCTGAATCTATTCGGACCATAACAATCATTCACCAAATTAATCTCCAGGATGTCTTAAGATCCACAAAATCCTCATGAGATCTATAATTATCCTAAGATCTCTCTATATCCTCACAACTCTCAAGATATTCTTTTACAAGGTAGAGTCAATTATATATTAAATCAATCTCAACTCAACAACCCTCTGCTATGGATTGCTTTTAGAATTCAAGCAAAACATAGGAAAATACAAATATTTCAAGTATAGGGAACCCACTATCTTAGTAAATCAAAATACCCCCTAGGTCTAATCAAATGTGTTTGATTTTAAAGGCACAATGCTCCTGCATCAGACTCCTAAGGTTCAAATGTTTCATGATCTTGTGGTCAAGAGTCTTCAACTATTGAAGTCTTCTTGGGTCCCAATCTTTATGTTGTTGTTTTGCAACCATCCTCACATGTTTTTGTTCAATCACTATTGTCTCCAATTCTCTAGGCTTCCAAATTTTATGTTATTATTGTCCACTTGCTTCATTAATTCAAAGTTTTATAGTGAGTTGTACTTTGTTGTTGTAACGTCTCCTTCGTTACGACATCAATGTAAGTAAGTACAATAGTGGATATTTTTTTAAACAACAATAGTTAGAACAAGGGACAAGTGACAATAACATACATCAATGTATATACATTCTATTTTCATCCACATCAATATATCGTAAGAATTAGACACACCATCACTGTTACTAACAACTCAATCAAATCACATGAAGATAACACGGATACATACCTTTCCAACCTACCCTGCACAGTTAGGACCTCCAAGACACATAATCAACACTCAAGTTTATAATTCATCTAATTGATTTTGACCATTTAAAATCTCAGGACTAATGACTTTTCTGAGGAACATGGAGGTATCTACTCCCATAATCAATTCTAAACTAAATACAACATTAAATTGACGGTAAGGTACTTAATCACAAAACAATTAAATTCACTCAAAAATTCTTCATAGTATTGCAAAATTCGTCATTACATCAGTCAAATACACATCATAACAACCACTCAATTTTCTGGTTCCAACCCATTACAAAATCATTTCTAATAGCATAACAAATAATTGTAATCATCCATCTTGTAAGCTCAACAATTTAGGACATTAATCAAGTTTAGATTTCACGCATAACACGTTAGTAATGTGACAATCTCTTATGATCATTTAATAGTCGATACTATTATCACCATTTGAAATTTGAAATATAACCCTTTAAAAATAGATATTAGTTATATTAAAAATTGGAACTTAATCATGTAATCTCCAAAATTTTAATCACCAGTCAATTAATTTTTTTTTTAATTTCCATCTAAAACATACCACAATGTTAACAACCTATATTCTAACTTATTGATTAGCCAATCAAGATTTTACTTGAGGATAATATTTTCTATTCCTTCCAATTCTTAATATTGGTAAGCCATACACTAAGACCTATAAGTATTATAGTTCTTAAGTTCCTCATTAAGTCACTTTAATAAGGAAAACATAATTATTACCTTCAACTATATGTAGTTTAAAAGTGTATCCACTAAGGGACTTATTGCATTCTAGGAGTTAATATAATTACTTTCAATTTCTTTTATCCTGGTTAAAAAGTAATTAGTAGTGAGTGCTCATTTATCTAACCCCACACGTGGTTTGGTTAACACTAGAACTTGCATATATCTAACTGTTGAATGGTGGAGGACATTTGGTTGTAGGTTCCACGCGCTAGTTGTCGTTTTTGGATCTGATTCGTGCCAATCGTTCTGACGAGCATTTCATAGTTAAATAAAACGAAGCTGGACAAACCCAAGCTCAAAGTAAAATATGAATTCTATCTACGATTACAATTCATCTTCGTAAATTAGATTTCCATCTTGGCAAAACAAATTCGGCCGAGGCCCTTCCATTCTAGAATTCAGAGTTGATAAAAGTTCCATGGCGATGAAATTATAACTTCAGATCTGCCATTAAGTTTGGCAGCGTTCTTATAGAGTCTTTAAAAATTTTAAAAACAAAAACTTGATAGCGACAAAATGTAATTCCAAATTCTAATTTCGGATTGACAAAAGTTTATTAGTGACCCAACGATTTTGAAATTCCCGAAATACAATAAGTTTACAATGACCGCGAGAAATTCTAAAATTCTGGGACTGTCAATAACTTGACAGTGACCCCTAAGATATTTGATCGCTAGTAACTCCACTTAACTGT
>JASDQU010737869.1:406438-416475 GCA_032191745.1 Picea mariana
TAAACCTATGTGCACAAAGAATCTAGAACCTATGTGAGAATACCCTTGATGTAGCCCAAAACATTGTTTGTGTGAATAGGTGCCCGTGTGAGGTGCGGAGACAAAGCCATATTAAAAATTGAAGTAGAGGAAAGTTTAAGGAGTCAAGGACAAATTGAAGGCCACCCATGTGCTGATTGGGTCAACGTCGTGAGGAGAGTCGACCTGTGTGAATCGTGTTTTCCAAAGTAGAGCTCGTGGAAAAGTTACAATATCGGTGGGAATGGATACGATGCAATGTGATGTTGGCAGCCACCATTCCCAATCAAAATTAGGAGTCATCATGGAATCGAGCCGCCAAAAGGGATTTTGTGTGAATTGTCAAGCGAAGATATAGATGCCTAATATAGTGGTAGTCGTCGCATGAAGGTATAGCCACCGAATGGGATGGGCTTCCAAGGAATCAAGTTGTCAAACCACCAAAGAATCAAGTTGTCAAGCCACCGTCAAGATGAATGATAAGGGTGTTTGCAAGTAAGGATTGAATCGTTGAGTTGTCGTCAAGGGTGAGTGATAGGGGTGTCCACGAGTAAGGATCGAATGGAATAAGTCATCGCGTGATGTCATCAATGTGCTGAGAGAAAGCGAAATTGATTAGAAAAGGGAGAAATTCTATGTGTGGGAATATGCATATATGTTGATGCTATACTTGTGATGCCTTGTTGCATGTAGCACGCATTGTGGGGATAAAACCACTGTGTAAATTTCGTTGTGGGGACAAAACCACTATGTAAATTTTGTTGTGGAGGCAAAGTTATTAGCATGCAGGGAAAAAAAGTTGAAAGGTATTAATGGATGTCTATATCAAATCCTAGCTATGAATTGCAGAGTAAAAGATACTTGTGTTTTTAATAGAAAAATTGTGTTTTTTGGAAAATTATTTTTTTGGCATTGAACAAAGATTTTTTTATTGGAAAGAAGTTCAAGACTCAGATTTAGAGTGTCTTGTTGCTCGAGACGGTAGTAGGGATTTCAATTGCTAAGTTGTAGCAGTAAATTAAGATATATTTGGTGGATTTAAAACCCTTGAAAATGGCGAGTTTATCCCATATAATGTTGTTTGGAAATGAAAAATTTAATGGTCAAAATTTTACATCATGGAAACAAAAGATGTTTGCCATATTTGAATATAGATGTTTGGACAAACTTGTATTGGGAAAAGAAGTGCAAAGTGTGATTGATGTGGATGCCCAAGCAAAGTATGATGCAAAGAATTGAGAGGTTGTGATGATGATCAAGCTCTCAATAACAAATGAGATGCTTCTCGAAGTTCAAGATGGTTATGATGCATGTGTTATGTGCGGGAATCTAAGAAAGATGCATTAAACCTTAGACAAAGGTAGAATATTCTTCCTTAAAAATATGTTATTCTCAATTAAAATGGAGTTTGACTCCTTGCAAGATCATTTGCTAAAAATCAAGGATATCAGAGATTAATTGAAAAGACAATCGAAGTAGAAGGTTATAACTTTGAAAATTTTGCCTCCTTCCTATGCAAATTTTATTTATACCTTGAGCATTGCTAGTACTGATAAAGATCCCACATTTGAGTGGTGTCTGCACTGAGCTCTTGCAGCGAGGAAAACGGAAAAAACAATTTGGGAATAGTATTGGGACTGAGTCTTTTGAAGTAGTATTTGCAACGAAGTTTAAGAGCAAGTGCAGCAAACAAAGCAAAGAGAATGATGGAAATGAAGAATCGAGTAAATAAAGAAAAACTATTAAATGCTTTTATTGTGGTAACTTAGGCCATATATGCAGAGTTTGTAGGAAGTAGTTGCGGGATGAAAACACAACCAAGAGCATTCTTCCGACAATCAATCTGAAGAGAAACAGGCTAATGTGGTTGAACACAAGAAGGAGGAAGAGTTCTATGTGTTCATGGCCAAAAACAAGGATCCAAAGAGTGGTAAGGACGATCGGTAAATTGATTCAAGGGCATCTAGACATTTTACTAACAATATTATTTATTTTGTTGAGGATAAATCTCAATCCGATTGTGTTGTGTTGAGTGGCAGTAAAAAATTTTAGATTGTGATCACACCTCAGGTATAGTCTAGGTTCTCAACAGCATGCACAGAAATCACACATTTTGAACTGTGAACATAAACACACTAAGATGTCTAACAACTTAGCACAGCGGAAAATAAAACCAGCAATTGAATCATACCCAGTACACAATAATTTAATGCCCAAATCACTTGTTCTTCATTCAATACAATCTCAGAACAATGGGCTCCTGTATCAGGGAAAATGGCCCAATTTCCTTACACAAAAAATGCCCAAAACAAAGGAAAACATACACTGAAAAGATCCTTACAATATTCCTGAAACCCTCCTCAATTTCCATGCCCAGCAAAGATTGGACTAGAGGTGGCCTCTACACAGGCCCTAACCCTCTTTGTCCCTGCAGCTGAGTTACCAGGGCTATGGCCCTCCTTTTTCTCCTCTTACAGTTGGCCTTCACTCCTCTTACAGTTTTCCTTCACTCCTCTTCACCTATGGCTAGCCCTCCCTTGGTTGCCTACTACTAAATGAGACACAAAGCCCTCAAAAACTGCCCCAAAACTGCGACTAGATGATTGTACCAACCCACCGAACCTGCTGATAGAGGATCCCAAACTCTAAAGACCGAGGCTCCTAGGTTGTCGACTGCCTCAACCAAACACAGGCCTGAGGCAAGCTGCCCCTCCTCTCCAAAAATCGCAAGACTGAGGCTCAACATTATCCATGGCTCGCTAAGGTCTTCACGGCCTCTCTCCAAGAATGAATATCGCACTCACTCTTACGGTCTTACCTTTCAATCTTCACACTTGATCTCCCTTTATATGACTCAAAAGGGTATGGAAGAAGCTCCTAAACCACTTAGAATCCCTTCACTCAAACTCAACATTAAATTAGGTTTGTTTAATCATCTAACAAACCCACAAAGCCCATCAACAAACCCACAAAACCCCACACCTTACACAAAGGATTTTTACAAGGAAAAATCACAATGTGAGTGTCAAAAATGGCTCCCACATGCCCGACACCTAGGCTAATGTGGGAATACCTCCCGATGCTACAAAAACATCAACAAAAAATGCAAGGTTAGAGGAAAAGGAAATGTCCTACTTTACCTAAGAGATAAGAAAGTAATGATTAAAGATGTCTATTATGTCCCTTGTTTAGAGAAAAATCTACTTTTGCTAAGTAGTATAATGAAGCATAGCCCACACTTAATATAAATTTCAGCAATAATAAGTGTTTTGTCGTTGATAAGAATAGCAAAAAGATGGTTGTTATGGGTGTGAAATAACAAGTTTATTCTGGTTGATAGAAGATGAGAATGCAAGATTGGTTCAGCAGAAAGATGGATGTAACTTCACTAAAAACTTAGCCATAATGCCTAGGCCAGAGCGGTATTAGGTGAGACATCACACAAGAAATGAAGCCCTAAATGATGTTTCTACTAAAACAAGTCAAAATCAGCAAAGAAGAGAACGAAAACAACCAGTATATTATGCAGTATCTATTGTAGTTCATAAAAAGAAAACCCTCACGGAGGAGGAAGATGAAGTGGTAAAACAAGATGGCATTTCCTTAAAGAAGCAAACACAAAATTTTGATATGTCGAAACGCCAAGATGTGGAGGAGGGGAGTTCAATGAACAAACCAAGTTCTATGTCAATATTGGAAAGGTTGACTATTCAACCAACAGTGGCTCTCATTTGATTGAAGACTCAATGGTCAAAGAAAAGGATGGTGAGGTAAGTTGTACTCCATCAACCTTGCCGAATACAATTCACTTCCAATCATTGTTTTGAAGATCTTATCATGTGGACTGGAAACATCTTGCTTATCCAAAGCTTTTGTCTTTTGGTATTTTGAACAAGCATGTAAAATGACCATTAATGTGAAGGTGTTAGAGATAATGGTCGTATTTAGAGCTTAGACGTATTAGAACTTAAATGTATAATAAAGTCTCACAAATAAAGTGATGTAATAATGAAGCATTTAATATAGTAATTAATGAAGTGATTATTAGTTAGGTGTGTAGGAGTACATAATGTACTCTTCTCCTACTATGTAATGAGACATTCCATCATCTAATGATATGAATGAAACCACTCTTTCTCATTCTAATGTGTATTCTTGTTCACGCTTGTTTGTGTAAATACTAAAACCAAAAAACTCTGCAACAAGGTATGGAAATCCATGAAAAGATATGCTAAAGTGGATTTGAATCTTGTGCATTTATGGGAAATGCTATCATGGACATGTATGCAAAATGTAGGGATATAGAGAGTGCACACATCTTGTTTTATAAATGCCAAAACAATATGAAGTTACCTAATGGAATGGTTGTAAGTTATTCTCAGCGTGGTCTAAATGAGGATGATATAAAACATTCTCATGAAATGCATCGGGTAAGCTTAAAGCTAGACTCTTTTACTTATGAAAGTGCTCTAAGTGTGTGTGCAAATCTTACAAAGCTAGAACATGGTAAGCAAATCCATGAATACATCATTGGAATTGCATTAGAGTCCAATGTGTCTATGGAAATTGTTCTTTCCTTGTATGCAAAATGTGGCAAGATAAACAACACACACATCATGTTTATAATAAGAAATGTTGGAAATTGTTCTTCCCTTGTATGCAAAATTTGGCAAGATAGACAACACACACACACACACATCATGTTTATAATAAGAAATGTTGGATTGGGATGTAGTATCTTGGAATGCAATTGTTAAAAAGTATGTTAATCCGGGAGTAATACATGACGCTTATTTGATAAAATGTCAAAATGAAATGTGCAAATACCCAACATGACCACGTGCATGTACAAGTTTAGCAACTTAGGAGCATGGTAAGCAAGCCCATGCCCAAATCATCCAAATTGAATTTGAGTCATTAGTGTCTACAGGCAATGCCCTTGTTACAATGATTTGCCCATCATGGACATGGCAAGAAGGCCCACAAACTCTTTGAATAAATAGTGTGTGTTACAACAAAATCTAGCACCCCCGTATGATGTAAAGTCCCAAGCATCAAGGAGCTAGTCTTGTGCAACTTAGGAAGGCTACCCATTGTCACCACAATAGCTCTTCCTCTCACTTTTGGTCGGCTCTTCTCCAACTCAATGGGGGCTTCCCTAAAAGGTAGGATTGTTGAAGCTATAAAGTGGAGGCACAAGGTGATTTAGTGAAGTGTTAGCCTAAGTAAAACAAATGGTTGTAGTATAATGGAAGAATGAATGGTGTGAGAAGGAAAGGTGAAGGAAAACCACAAGACCAAGTGCCTAATCATACCTCGGGCAAATGGAGTCAAAGAAGCATAGATCAAAGAGGGAAATTGCATGAAAAAGCAAGGCAATTGCATGAAAAAGCAGGGCAATAAGGGAAGCTATGCATGCCACAAATCAGCCCTAGCTTGCTGAATTTTTATCGCAGAAAATTACCTTGGAAGGCTAGAGGTGCCATACTTAAGAATTGTAATGAAAGTGAGGTTATGTTAATATAGAAAAAATTGGGTTTATTATGTGAAAGGTTAACATAACAACAATAGCAATAAGAGGGATAACATCCTCCATTACTCTATCCAAATGAAGCATGGTTCAATACAAGGCATTCATAACATGCTACAAGGGTGTCCTAATACAAAAGTTGACACATGAAAAGTAAATTACACGCATGAAAGCCTCACATAAAAAGATATACCTCCAAACTTCCATTTAAGCTCCCCCATGTGATGTACAAATGAAGTCTAAGGGGAGAGCTCCTCAATCCCCCAAAGCCTCAACAACCATTACAATGGAGAGAAATCTCCTCTTTATAACATGAGTCTTTTCTCCCATACAAATAGAAATTATTTCCTGCTAGCTAACTCCATGACAAGTCAAAGAAATAATATAAAATTGGAATAGTTAGATCCTTCCTCAATCCATGGTTGACCATGTCACAACATGTGGACACAAGCCTCTCAAGGAGAACTCACCCTCATCCACAAATAGGAAAGAGATTGCATCAAGAGTCTCCAAGAGAGGGTGTAATACTAAGAATAGGCATGATAATTAGGGCAATATGCAAGATGTCAACATAAAGTTCGTCGTCCAAGCATGGATGCATGCAAAATATAATAAAATAATGTTCAACCTAGGAGGATGTGCTAAAGGGTCCACCTAGAAGAGCTCACAAAGTGTGCCCCCCAAGGTGCATGAGAGATAAAACAATAAAATATTCCTCCTAAGAGAATGCTCCATAACCAACCTCCAAAAATAGCAAGTGGTCCACAAAATGCATGTAACCAATCCACATGTGTGAATCCCAAGGCCACCAACTCCATGTATGAATGTGAAAGGTGCCTAGTATATGGAGTGCTCCACAAGAAAGGAAGTAGTCAAATGCCAAAACAACGAGTGGACCATCTCCAACAAGACAAATCCAAGGATATATGGGCGAATTCGGGTTTTGACCATGCCAAAACTCAATGAAATAATAAAATATATACCTCCATAAATAGCAAGAAGTGTCTCCACAAGTGCACCATCCAAGAATATGTTCCAAATATAGGAAGAAGAACAAGCAAGAGAATGCAAAAGCCACATGTGTGGCCCTCCAAGTATGCCACACACCTCTCAATAAAAGCCGTCCATAACCACCTCAACTAAAATAATATATGTGCCAAGTCAAAGAAGTCAGGGCACTCTCCAATGAAGGTTAAAAGGCGACAAGTGTAGCTGAAATATCCATGCTATAAAGATGAAAGAGCACCTAGGAAAGGTGCACCCTAGAAAATTGTGCGATGTAACTACCTTAACCACCCAACAAATAATAAAATATCTCCATGTGAAGTGCGCCCTAGGAAGAAGTGCCAAGGTGGTTAGACCGCATCAATATCATGCCAAAACCATGTGTTGTTTCCCAATACTATTAGAATATTTTAGTGAGAACAGCTTCTCTAAGCAGTGAGAGCACAAAAAAAAGTAAATTTAAGTTGTCTTATCGAGAGAATAAGTCCCAGCCATTGATCTAGATCTAGATCTAATGGTTGAGATTATTTTCTCATTATTTCTCATGGATCAACATAAAGTATAAAGGGTGTTTGAAGTTCCTAGTGAGTGCATCGACTTAAGGAGAGAAAGAGTCTTGCTCCAAGGCGAGTCGAGCAGGCTGGAGTGAGGAAGTCGTAATTCAATACGGCTCTGTTCGTGCAAGGTGGAAGCCAACCAGTCGAGTTAGGGCCGAGGTCAAGTTGAGGGGCCGAGCTAGGGCCGAGTCCTCAACGTATGAGAGAGGTAGCATAACATTTGCAAGCAGTCGATACAAACAGTAGAAAGAAGTACGGCTCGATCTGTACAGCAGGGGTACAACCCGATCCGAACAGCAGAGGATAAATAGGGTCGATTCATACAAAGGGGGGTTGAATATTTAAAATTTGAGATAAGAGACTCTTTACCTTGTATTATTACTGTGTATTGCATCTAAAATATTAATCAGAAGAAGTTTGTTGGTATTTTTCTGGGTAAAGTACTTTGTGTTCTCATGTGGTTGCTCTTTGATTTAAATCATGTGATTGTGGGATCAAATAAACAAGTTATGTCCATAGAATATTTATTTCTTCATGGTATCAAAGAAAACTTATGAGCAACCCAATTCCTTTTAAGTCAGAATGGCAGAAGAAATTTGCAGGGCATGTTTGTCTAGTACTCAAACCAAAGACATTTGGTATACTGATAGTGGAGCATCCAGTCATATGACAGACCATAAATATTATTTCACTAATCTTGAAGAAAAGGGTTTCGACTTTGAGATCCTTCTTGGAGATGACTATTCATATCATCCAAAAGGGATAGGAACTATAAAGTTTGAGAGGGAGTCAGGAAAGCCTCTTTACCTGTCAAATGTTCTTTATGTCCTTGGATTAAAGAAAAATCTTGTCTCGGTATCTGCTTTAGAAGACAATGGGTATGAAGTATCTTTCAAGGAGTGAAAGGCTTATATCAAACCTAAGGATATGGGGCAAGGATCTGGGAAAGTCATTGGGGTAAGAAAAGATAAGTTATACAAGCTTCAGTTTGATTCACATTATGCTCTAGCTAGTAGCAGTGGTAGTAGAGACAGTGAACTTTGGCACAGGCAGATGGCTCATCTTGGTCATGGGGCCCTTAAGATTTTGGGCAAGATTGTGACAAAGATGCCTCCCTTTAGTACAGATCATCATGACGGATGTAAAGGATGTGCTCTAGGGAAATATACAACATCCCCATTTTCTAAGAGTTATCATTGGTCCAAAGGAATTTGGACCTGATTCATACTAATATTTGCGGTCTTGTGTCATCTCCTTCTATAAGGGGTAAGTATAGATATTACATTAGCTTCATGGATGACTTCTCAAGAAAAACCTGTATCTATTTTCTAAAGGGAAAAACCTCAGAAGAGGTTCTCAAAAAGTTTCAAGAGTTTAAGGCTCTTATTGAGAATCAATCCGGGAAGAAGATAAAAGTCCTCAGATCAGACAATGGAGGAGAGTACATGTCTCATGCCTTCAAGAAATTATGTGCAGGAGCAGGAATTAAGAGGGAGTTAACCGTTCCATATACCCCTCAGCAAAATGGTGTATCTGAGAGGAAAAACAGAGCTATTGTTGGGGCAGCAAAAACAATGTTGCATGATCAAGACCTACCAAAATTTCTTTGGGCAGAAGCTTGAAATATTGCAATATACCTTCAAAAAAAGAGTCCTCACAGAGTGCTTGGAAACATAACTCCAGAAGAAGCCTTCACCGGGAGAAACCCGACATTAGACACGTGTATCTTTGGGTGTGTTGTCTACTATCATATTCCTGCAAAGAAACGGACCAAGTTGGATCCCACGGCAAAAAAGGGGATTCTTGTTGGGTACAGTGAAACATCCAAAGCCTACAGGGTATACATTCCATCTACCAGGAAAACAGTGAAAAGAAGGGACATCAAATTTGAAGAAGAAAGAGCTTTCTGGAAGTCTTATCAGGATGAAGATGTTTTGGAAACAAAAGGATATCAGCAAGAGGAAGCATCATCTCCTCGGACTTCAGATTCTCCCACTGATGGTCAAAATGAGAATCAAGTAAAAGATCAGCCAGGATCCTCCAAGAAAAGAAAAACAAAATGGGCAGAACAATTGTTGAAAGAAGCCCATGAATAAGTAAAAACCCCAAGGACTTCAGTTAGAACAAGTAAACCTCCTCAGAGATACTCAGGATATGCAAAACTCATGAACGATATTATTGAGTCACAACCTACCATCTTTGAGGAAGTTGTCTAGAAGCAGGTGTGGAAAGATGCTATGGTAGAAGAATATGCCTCAATAATGAAAAATGAAGTATGGGAAATTGTACCAAGACCAAAGGAAAAGTCGGTAGTTAGCTCCAAGTGGATCTTCAAGATCAAGCATGCAGCAGATGGCAGCATTGAAAAATACAAAGCTAGATTTGTAGCTCGTGGGTTCTCTCAACGGGAAGGAGTTGAAATATCCCTGATCCAGATGATCAAGATATTTGCTACTGTCTTACTGCTCCAGCGTGCAGATCTGATACACTGGGGGTTTCTGGATGCGTTTTAGTGGTTGATGAAGAGGTTCTTTGTTTAAAGTGTTTGCATGTCAGTTATTATGGTTGCATGTAGGTTATTATAGTTGCATGTTGCATCATAAAGGTTTTACAATCATAAAATGACGCATGCAATAACATAGAAGGTAAACTGCTCAATATTATGAATAATAATAATGCATGCATGGGAATACAAATCGCCTACTGAAATATAGAGACTAATCTTCAGTTAGATCTCATGGATCTGTACTGGAATACAATCCAATAGCAAAGAAATACCCGTGACCGCAAGAAGGCAGCAGATCTGCTGCATGCACGGATAGAATGACCAAAATGAACGATCTCGGATGAGCACGGCGACCGCTATCAGCTGGAAAACTCGATCTCAAAACTCAACCGTCAGAATGATCTCAAAAATGCTCCAATCA
>JASDQU010737869.1:422949-446730 GCA_032191745.1 Picea mariana
CGGCTGGGGCCTTACCACTGCCCTCTGGTCGCTCATACATGTCACCTAGCCTCTTCTCTGCTTCGCGCTCAGCCTCGCGCTCTGCTCGCCGTTCTGCTTCTCTAAGTGCCTCTTCCTCTTCCTCTGAACTGGGAGGGAAAGGCGGAAAGTTAGGTCTGTCCCTTCTTCCCTTTCGTCGACTGTATGTGACATATTCATCACCCTCATGCTCACGACCATCTGGTTCTTCTGCTGAATTCATGGTTTTAGTCACAGGCTGGCAGGAATAAAGCTCTGATACCACTGAAATATCCCTGATCCAGATGATCAAGATATTTGCTACTGTCTTACTGCTCCAGCGTGTAGATCTGATACACTGGGGGTTTCTGGATGCGTTTTAGTGGTTGATGAAGATGTTCTTCGTTTAAAGTGTTTGCATGTCAGTTATTATGGTTGCATGTAGGTTATTATAGTTGCATGTTGCATCATAAAGGTTTTACAATCATAAAATGACGCATGCAATAACATAGAAGGTAAATGGCTCAATATTATGAATAATAATAATGCATGCATGGGAATACAAATCGCCTACTGAAATATAGAGACTAATCGTCAGTCAGATCTCATGGATCTGTACTGGAATACAATCAAATAACAAAGAAATACCCGTGACTGCAAGAAGGCAGCAGATCTGCTGCATGCATGGATAGAATAACCAAAATGAACGATCTCGGATGAGCACGGCGACCGCTATCAGCTGGAAAACTCGATCTCAAAACTCAACCGTTAGAATGATCTCAAAACTGCTCCAATCAATGCGCCCTGGCTACTGTACTGGAAATAATGTCTGACGGAACCCAGAACGGACCTCTACGGCACTAGATCTGAAACCCTGGGGGGTTTGCGCCCCTCCTTGGGCACTGAATGCGCCCCAATGGATTCCATCGTCGGAATCTGCTGCTATGTAGCTCAAAACGATCGTCTCGTCCCGTAATGAAATGGGCTGGAATGGTTTGGCCGGATCTGAGAGGGAACCCCTGCATGCAAGGCCAAATGACTATCCGGAGTGGCTGCGCCCTAAACAGCTGTATGGGTCGCTCTGCAAGATTCCACCATCGGAATCTGATGAATACTGGCTCAATGGAAGCGCCCTGGCTAGATCTCCACTGGGTCGGAATGAATATGCAATCGGGACCTCGGTCTACTGCAGATCTCTGAATCTCCTAATTAGCTTGCGCCCTCCACACTGAATACTCCTGAATGTACGATGAGATACCAGGATGGTATCTCCGATAGGCTAGGGTGTGTCTCTCAACACCGAAACCGATCAAGGGTGGTGGTTTCCTCCAGAAATCCACAAAACAATAAGGTCGGCTCTCCTCCTCCTTTGGAAGCTCTCAACATCAAATCATAATCATGCATAATGAGGAATTAGGTCAAATTCCTCTCTATATATCCTTCCCGACCTAATTCTTTGTTGACATCACTTAACCTAGGCGCCCTTCCTCCTAAGTGAATTATTTGTCAATTAAGTTGCCCCCTTATCACCTTTTCGTTCTAATTCTTCGTTGACTTAGGCTTAAGTGATTTTTCCTAAGTATTTAGGCTTAATTTATTGTTTAGCCTTAATTCCTCTTTATTTCTCCATCTGGTTCCCTGTTTATGCCTGACTATAGTCTACGGGAACCTATAGACTACTAAGTCACTCCCTGCTGGCCTAATCTTGGGGACGGGACATCACATCTTCTTCCTTTCCTTTCTTTCCCATATCCCTTTCCCCATTTCGATTTCCATTTCCATATGCTACAACAACCTTTTTCTTAATCAAGGCTTACTCTTCGTTTTCACCTTGAGGCCCCATTATATTGCCTTGATAATCCTAACCTTAGGGAATCCCCCCTTGTGTTGGAGAAGAGCCAACCTAAAGTGTGGGGAAGAGCTGCTGAGGTGTCAGTGGACAGCCTTCCTGAGTCACACAAAGCTATCACCATGGTGCTTGAGACTTCACACTTTGTGGGTGCTAGATCTTGTTGTAACAGTGCCGAAATTAATTCGATAAACAAATAATGTTTCTATCTGCTTCAGAGTTTTTTTCTGAAATGACATGAGATTAAATCTTCATTTGCTTGATGCTGTTTTCCTAAATCTGGTATAAAACTATAAAATTTAACAACTCAATTTCTTAAAGTTTCTTTACATCTTGATTTTGTATAATACAGTTTTATTAGTGCAGAGTCAACAGATATTATTTGTTGACCATCTTGAACGTGTTTCAGATCATAAGTAAATACTTTGTGGAAACCTCACATTGTCCGTATTCCTTAAATTGTAGGATACTGAATTCATCTTTACTGTTTTGTTGTTTGATTGTTTCTCTCACCATGCTAGTTTGTATCATTTTTGTTCTCTTTCTCCTTTGCTGTATGATCAAGGTTTCAGGTTTTGGCAGTATTGACTTGTATGACTTTCCTGGTTTCCATTTTTTAAAAACCTGTTGCCATTATTAAGAAGAAATTTGCTGTGCTGCTACAGGTTCACAGGACGGATTGTGAACCCTCAGTTGCTACTGAACGTTTGAAATCTGAGATTGATGCTGTTACGTCGAATTTGAAGTCAATACTTAAACTTGTTGGTGGAAGAGGAATGCTCGTGCCTGAATGCAAGTGCTTGATTAGCCAGATAGTGCAAACTATACTGTCTGAAGAAGGCACAGATGCCAGTGTCCTTCTCACAATACTTTATATGATAAAGGATTGGATTGAGGACTTCAGGTCATCTAGTTCTAGAACATCTAATGTAGAATTTAACAAGGACATAATTTTACACCTAGAAAGACTGTCGCAAGTTGATAGACAAAATCTATCTACACTGGTTTTGGAAGAGTGGGATGGGGAATATCTTCAGTTACTTTATCGACTATGTTCAGACTCAACCACGTGAGTGATTGATGTTTATGATCCAAACAGCTGAAATTTGAACTTTACAAAAGAAGGAAACATCTGACATATTTTTCTTTTCACTAATACTCGTGGTGTTTGTCAGGTACTCATTGTCTGTAAGACGGGAAGTGTTTCAGAAGGTGGAAAGGAAGTACATGCTGGGCCTGAGAGCAAAGGATCCTGAGATTCGACAAAAGTTCTTATCCCTTTATCATGAATCTCTCGGAAAAACTGTGTTTACAAGATTAGAATACATAATACAAACTCAAGAATGGGAAGCTGTAAATGATGTGTTCTGGCTGAAACAGGCTTTAGATCTTCTTTTGGCTATCTCAGTAGAGAAAAAAACTATTGAACTTGCTCCAAATTCATCACTAGTGCCTCCTCTAATGGCCTCAGGTGCTGTACCAGAGCATGCTAGAATTCAGAAAGTAGGTGACACTCCAGAAGGGATTGCTGGAACTTCTTTTACTGAGCTTGTGAACAAGCATGCAAGGTTCTTGAATGAGGCAAACAAACTTCAGGTTTAGTTCTTATTCTCTCTGTTTTTCATGTCATCCTTATGTAGAAGTCATGCTGGAAAGATACTTGTGTAAGAATGTATTGGTTGGAATTTTTCTGATTGTGGATGTTGAAGTTTAGCTGTATAACTAATAAGATATGTTGTTTCAGATTGCAGATATTGTGATTCCATTAAGCAATCTTGCACACACAGATGCAAATGTGGCATATCATTTGTGGGTATTAGTGTTTTCATATGCATGGCATTCCCTACAAAGGGAAGAGCAACTAATTCTGGCTAAGCCTATGATCACCCTGTTGTCTAAAGACTATCACATCAGACAGAAAGATAAGAGGCCCAATGTAATACAAGCACTACTAGAAGGACTTTCTTTGATTTCTCCTCGGCCTAAAATACCAAGTCAGCTTATCACGTTTCTGGGGAAAAGTTATAATGCATGGCATATAGCTGCTTCTATATTGGAAAGCCATGTTATGCTATTTCCTCATGAAACCAGCCGTTCTGAGGCACTTGCTGAACTATATGTTATGCTTAATGAGGAAGATTTACGCTATGGATTATGGAATAAAAATATGATCACCACTGAAATGAGGGCAGGACTTTCCTTAGTCCAGCATGGATACTGGAAGCGTGCTCAAGATCTTTTTTTCAAAGTAATGAGTAAAGCAACCCAAGGTACATACGACAACAATGTTTCTAAAGCTGAAATGAGCTTTTGTGAAGAACAGTGGATATCCTGTGCAAGGCAATTGAACCAATGGGAAATCCTGGTAGATTATGCTAAGGACATTAAGAATTATGAAATATTACTTGACTGTCTATGGAAGATTCCTGATTGGGTGTTTTTGAAAGAGAATGTGTTTCCGGAGGCCCAAGGGGAAGATGCATCAAAGTTTCATATAGCACAAGCCTATAAGGCTCTTCATGATGGAAGCATTACTGGAGTTGCTGAATCTGAAAATATTTTTGCTCTGGGAGTTGATCTGGCATTAAATCATTGGTGGCAACTACCTGAAATGTCTGTTGAATCTCGTGTACCACTTTTGCAACAATTCCAGCAGTTGGTAGAGCTTCAAGAATCAGCAAGGGTTCTTGTAGAAATTGGGAAAGGTGACAACCAACATGTTGGAACTACTTCTCTTGGAGGGGTTCATGGTGGCCATGCAGACCTTAAGCATATTTTTGAAACCTGGAGGCAGAGGACTCCTAACGAGTGGGATAATTTGTCTGTCTGGGATGATTTGCTTCAATGGAGGAATCACATGTATAATACTGTAATCAATTCATTTAAATATTTTTCAAATACAAACCCCCAGATTCCTCAACTTGGACGTGGTGACAAGGCATGGAGTGTTAACAAGCTTGCTCATGTGGCCCGCAAGCAAGGTCTTTATGATGTCTGTGTAACTGAGCTGAACAAAATTGATGGTTATTCCACAATGGAAGTTCAAGCAAGTATCCAAATCTTTACATCTTCTGTTGTTTTTTTCTTTTTGCAAATTATTTCGAAGGTCTTTTGAAACATTTTGTTATTTTCTTACCAAACAACATAATTGGAAATCTAATGAGCGAATTTGTGACCTATGAAACCCATCTGCAGGAAACATTTGTGAAAATAAGAGAGCAAGCAAAATGTTATTTAGAAATGGGAGGGGAATTAATAACTGGGATTAACTTGATCAATAGTACCAATCTGGAATGTTTTCCAGCTCAACACCAGGCGGAGATTTTCCGCCTTAAAGGAGAATATTTCCAGAAAATGAATAACGGTGACAGTGCTAATCATGCATATTCCTATGCGATCAGTCTCTCCAGGAATTTATCTAAAGGATGGATAAGTTGGGGCAACTATTGTGACCAGGTAATTCCTTTATTTGTTATATGAACCATCTCTCCTTTAACACTGGGTTTAATCAATGTCGCTTCCTGCCAAAGCTGTTTTTTGTAAGTTGCGCCTTCCACGTTGAGTGTAGGTTTATAAAGAGAGTAATGAAGAGCTCTCGCTAGAATATGCAGTAAGCTGCTTTCTTCAAGGTATCAAGTATGGGGTTTCAAATGCTAGAAGTCATTTAGCACGTGTTCTATATTTATTGAGCTTTGACACCATAAATGAGCCTGCGGGGAAAGCATTTGATAAGTACTTGGATCAGATACCGCACTGGGTCTGGCTGGCATGGATACCTCAGCTACTGCTTTCCCTGCAAAGGCCTGAGGCATCTCATTGCAAGCTTGTTCTTCACAAAATAGCCACAGACTACCCACAGGTCCGTATAAATATTTAGGTTCTGAATAGATGTATTTTTCAAAGTAAAATCATGTATTCTTGCTCTGAACTTGCTATAAGTGATTGTATCTGCTTTTTCATTGGCCAAGTTTTGATTTAACACGTTATGATGCAATTATTAATGGTAGAAGCTTTGTTATGAATAACTATATGTGTATGATACTGGGCTTCTGATGCGCTGTTGTTTATGCAGGCTCTTTATTATTGGTTGCGAACATATTTGATAGAACGTCATAATGTTGCTAGCAAATCAGAACTTGGAAAGGTAGTTGTAGCTGATTCGGAACGGGTTCAACATATGCTTGCCTCAGTTATTAGTCCATCTTCTCTAAATTCAGTGGAAAGTAATCGGGTAGCCTCACATCCAAGTGCAAGCAACCTGACCTTTGGAGCTGTAAATAAACTTCCCCAGGGTGGCAGTTTGACTGTTTATAGTGATAGTTCAAATCTTCAAGGACAAGAATCGGACAGAACGCATTGTATTGATCGGAATATTTCTGCAGGCTTGGAATCATTTCAATCAAATTTTGTGGGGAAAAATTACTCTCAACGTGGCATTAGGTGTAATGCCGGGCTTAGTCGGAGAGAATTAGAAGTGACAGCATTTGAAGCTGCTAAGGATGTCATTGATGCTCTGAGGAACAGGCACAGAAATTTGGCGAGTGGGCTTGAGGTTTGATTCATCTTCACATAAACGTCAGATTTTTTTTTTCTAACTACCTCTTGGTTCATTTTGAGAACATTTATCTTCTTATTCGGAATATCTCTTGATTGACTTGATGTAGGTTGTTTTGCTACTCCATTCAACGTTTTGCTTGTTCTTAAAACAGCAACACCTCTTATATTTTCTCCATTCAAATTTTTCACTATATAGGTTCTTTATTATAAAACCAATCTTTGTACATAATGAGTTGTACCCAACGGGAAAATAAACTATGACATTTAAAGAATCAAATTAAAAATATACTTTATATAAATAATGTGAATTTTCTTCAAACCCAGTTCACTAAATCAATTAATTTTTCTGTTAACTAATTCTACCAGGTTTTCTTCACAAATAAATAATACACAGCAGAAAATAATAACCAGGAATTTAACAGTAAAAGATAACAACAATCACATCACATGTACACAAGTAATTTTTGAACAATTCATCCCTGGAGGGAAAACCAATGTAGCGGATTTGGATTTTATTATTATTGAGCAGGAAAATATAGAGATCTCTTACAATAAAATCAGCCCATCCAAATACAAAACGTCCTCAACAAATGTATGGCCCTCTTCTGCAAATCCTCTTGATCAGATCTGTAGGGAAAGACCTCTGCAATGCTGAAGATTTGTGCCAATCTCAGTGTAGAAGCCTCCTCTGTCTTCCTGCAAACTCTCTCTCCAAACCCTCAAGGAATTCTCCTCTTTCTCTCTTCAGAAAATTGCCTCTCTCTTGTGCATAATGCACCCCTCTCCAAGTTGATTTCCTTTTTACTCAATGATCAAGTGAGAAACCCTATTTCCAAAAGGATGGAGGGCCAAGATTGATCCTCATACACCTTATGAGATCAATGGTCAAGATTAAACGACCATAACTTAAATTATTTCTCACTTTAACTTTATAAAAATTACTCATTAAGTCAACATTAAAATATAACCCATTTAATGTACTTTTTCCTAAGAATAATTTTAAGAAAAAGATTAACCCATCAACTTGGATAAGTTTCATTGTCCTGCTCCATGCTAGGATGCCATGCATGGTGAAGACCTCCCTTGCTATCCAATCTCAACACTCCCTCTTAGCAAGGAAGGGATTCTGTCAACCCCATCTGATCTCTAAACTTTTCAAACTTCTGTCTGCTCAATGCCTTGGTGAAAATATCTGCCATCTGCTCATCAATCTGTATGTAATCAAGCCTCATGACACCTCTTTGTACACAATCCCGGATGAAATGATACCTCATATCGATCTGCTTGCTACGATCATGAAACACCAGATTCTTAGAGAGCTTGATGTAACTCTGATTGTCACAGTGAATCATAGTAGCTTCTAGCTCCTTCCTGAACAATCCCAAGAGTAGCTTCCTAAGCTAGAGTGCTTCACATGTTGCCAAGCTAGCAGCCATGTGCTCTGCCTCAGCAGAGCTTAATGCCACTGATTTCTGCTTCCTGCTGAACCAAGAAATGATGCCCAATCCAATGCTGAAACAAAAACCCGAAGTACTCTTTCTATCCTTTGCACATCCTACCCAATCAACATTCGTAAAGCCTGCCAATCTCACTCCACCACTATGCTCATATAACAACTCATACTCCTCTATACCACTGAGGTAGCGAAGCACATGTTTCGCAACTATCCAATGTACTCTCCGAGGGTCCACCATAAACTGACTCAAAGAGTTTACTGCAAAGCTGATATCTTGCTGAGTATTGACCTGATACATGAGTGATCCAATTAACTGACGATACACAGTGGGGTCTACTGTCTTTGAATCTGATGCATCAATCTTCCTCCAATTTGTGACTAGAGGCTTGGACATGGGCCTACAATCTATCATCCTGAACCTACGCAAGATCTCCACTGTATACTTCCCCTATTCCAAGAAGAAGTGCCCATCCTGCTACCAGACCTCCAGACCAAGGAAGTAATACATCAACCCAAGGTCTTTCATCTCAAACTCAGCTACAAGGTTGACCTTGCAATCTGCTATCAACTGCTCACCCCCTGTCAGAAATAGGTCATCTACATATAACATCAGTATGAGAGGCACCTCACCTGCAAGAAAATACAGGTTTAGATCAACCTTGCTCCACTGGAAACCCATCTCCCTCAAGTAGCTGTCTATCCTCGAGTACCATGCCCGAGGTGCCTGCTTGAGCCCATACAAGGGTCTCCTTAGTGTACACACATGCGTCTCTTTGTTGTCTACCTCAAATCCCTCTGGCTGCTCAACATATACCTCTTCCTCAACAACTTCGTTAAGGAAAGCTATCTTCACGTCCATCTAGTGAATGCGCCAGCCCTTTTTTGTTGCCAACGATATTACTGCTCGGATCAAGGAATACCTGGACATCGGGGCGAAAATCTCCTCATAGTCAACTCCCTCTCGTTGTGAAAACCCCTTGGCCACGAAGCGGGCTTTGTACTTGTCCACGCTTCCATCTACTGCATGCTTGACCTTGTAGATCCACTTGGATCCAACCACCTTCTTTCCTTCTAGCCTGGGCACCACCTCCCATACATCATTCTTCATAATGGAGGCATATTCCTCCATCATGACCTTCTGCCACACTCCATGTTGTGCAGCTTGCTCACAAGTGGAAGGCTCTGCATCAATGAGTTGTGTTATTAATGCCATGTACGCACGTCTCTCTAGTGGTTTACTTCGTCTAAAATCTCTCTCTGGAAGTCCTACCAACCTGGAATCACTGACTGTGGACTTATACCACTTAGGCCGTGGCCTAGTATTCTGCTCCTGTGGAACTGAATCACGTTGTTGCTCCTCATCATCTCGCTGCTGATGATCCTGTCCAACTGTCTCCCTCTCAACACTTGCACTTGTACCTGTACCAGTACCCTGTGTCTGACTCTGTGATCCAGTGCTCTGAATCTGTGCCTCCTCAGGCTTGACTCCCGAATCCTGTCCCTGTTGGTCCTGTGCCTGCAAGTCTTTAGACCTCCTCAATGCACACTCCTCCTCGAACTTTACATCCCTACACACTATGATCTTCCCACCTGCACAAAGATCCTGTAGGCTTTGGAAGCGTCACTATATCCAACAAGCAACCCTTATCTGTTGTGGGTTCCATCTTTGTCCTCTTCTCCGAAGGGACATGACAGTAACATATGTTGCCCCAGATGCGAAGATGCCTCACATCTGTTTTGGTACATGTAAATGCCTCCTCATGTGTCAACTTCTTCAAAATTGTGTGGGGACTCCTGTTCTGAATATAAATAGCTGTGCGACTAGCCTCTACCCATAAAAATAGTGGAAAACCCTGATCATGTATCATTGCCTGTGCTGCTTCGACTATGGTCCTGTTCTTTCTCTCGGCCACTCCATTCTATTGAGGATTGTAGGGAACGATGAGTTCCTTTTTTATCCCCGTTGCTGCGCAATAATCTAGAAACTCCTTGGAGGTGTACTCACCCCTGTTGTCGGTCTCAACACCCGAATCTTCCTGCCAATTTGGTTCTCAATCAAAGCTCTGAACTCCTAAAATTCGACCAAGACTTCATCCTTAGCCGTCAATAAGTATATCCAGGTTTTCTTGGAGTAGTCATCAATGAATAGAACAAAGTATTTGAAGCCACTCACTGACTCCACACTCATTGGACCACATACGTTAGAATGTATCAAGTCCAATACTCCCTTGGACCTGTGCTCACTCTGTGGAAATGGTCTCCGGGCATACTTGCCCATTGCACAACCCTTGCAAGGGTCATGCCTCTCTGTTGTGAACTTAGGAAAACCCTGTGATTGTCTGTCTTAAGTGCCCCAATGCACCAAAGTGTATGTGCGCCATCCTCCTGTTCCACGACTCTCCCATGTCTGTGGTTGTACTGACTAATGCTCTCCCTGTTGAAATTGAAGCTTGTACAACTCTTCTCGAACCCCAATCATCTTGCCCATATTCTCACTTGACCCTGTTGGCCTGACGAACACCCTTCCATTACGGAAGTGGATCTCATATCCTTTATCCTCAAGAGTAGAGTCTAAGATGAAGTTCTTTTTCATCCCCGAAACATATAGTACGTCAGCAAACCAGAGTGGTTTACCCGACTCCCTCTAAAATGAAACTGTACCAACCCCTTGCGCCTTGTAGCATCGGTCATCTTCGAGTTCTATAACCAGATTAACAGATGCCCCCTAATGTGTGAGGTCAGAAGAGCATCTGATGGCCGAAATACATTACCAATCTTTATTGATGTGCCGAACAAGTGAGCCCAGGAACCGGGAGGCGTCGTCTGCAAAATAACAAATGTCTCACCGAGTCGGGCATACCCATGCTCGGGATAGAATAAACACATGGCTACCAATCAAATACACTGTAGATCCATGTCATATAACTATATAAAGTGTAGCCACGAACAGTACACAGCGGAGCTACATCTCGAAATCAAAAAGATATACATGTAGAGTATCCATCTTCATAGAAGTTGATAAGGCCTGATGGCTGGAGACGAGGGCTTCAGAGCTTGAGCAACAACTTCAAAATCTTCAAAACTTGGGTAGGAGTGTAATACGAGTGTACGAATTCACTACCCAGAGGTCTTCGACAGTTCGTCGGTCATGGACTAGAGAATCTTGATGATCAGATTGAAGGCTTCATTGATTTCGAACAAAGACTTGATTGGACGTTCAGGATGGCCGGGTATGAGGGCAAGAGACAAATTGCAGAGGGGCTGACTCAGGCTTGGTAAAAACTTCCCTTTGACAACAACATGACAAATGATGAGACTTAGGCAACATGGCATTAATCATAAGTCTACGAAGCAGGAGGCAACACAAACTCTCCATATGTTTGGAAGAATAACCAAACAGTGGAGGATGCAACTCTATATAGCGAGAACAACTTCCTAAGGTCGTACTACATCCCATAGTTTGATGAACAAACAAATAGCTGTGCTTTATCCAAGGGCGACTCATTATGCTGCCAATAAAGAAAATACTTCTCCCTTCCTCTTTTTGGGGTATATTTGATTTTTGATTTTTTATTTTTTTTTAGTCTTTTTCAATAATTTTGGGAAAAAGAATAAAGGAATATTACGTTACAATGGAGGAATGAGTGTTGCAAACATACAAGTTCAAGGCACAAGGACAAGACTGATGTTCTAGTAGAATGTTACTCGGGAAAAATCCTCTGGGGGCCGAAGGTGTTAAGATGCAGAAGCAAACTGTTACAAGGCTGGCGTATAAGGTATGCAAACGCGGTTGATAAAACACACAATGGTAACGTCCTTTGATGTAAGTTTAACGAGCCTAGAGAAGGTAAGCTCGGTAGTTTTTCAAATTTAGAGAGTCTGAAAAAACATAAAAGGAGACTCCATTTGGGTACTTTTTTCGAAGATAGTCTAGTCGGTTCGAAAAAGGAATAAACTAGCACCAACAAGACGTCTATTCAAAACCATTTTAACAAGTGTGACAAGGACAAGATCACTTGGCCATTTTTTCATTTTTAAGGAGTCTGAAAAAAGCTTAACTATGGACTCCGTCAAGAATATTCTTCTGGACCAGTTTAACGAGTGTGAAAGAATAAGGTTACTCGGTGATCTTTTCAATTTTAGGGAGTCTACAAAGAGCTTAACTATGGACTCCGTGGGGGTTCCTTCTTTGTAAGTTTAGTCCCTCAGGCTCGAAAAAGGGATAAAATTATACCTGAGAGTACTCTTCTATAGCGCTGAAGTTCCATAGAGTATACCTTTGTTCATACAGTTGACCGTCCGAACCGAAAAAGGGGTAAACTACTGTTGGACAGACGTGACTTCAAATTTCAGTTTAACGAGCGTGAAAGGCCACAAGATCGCTCGGAAATCTTTTCATATTTAGAGGGTCTGAAAAAGGCTTAAAAGAAGACCCTTGTAAGGGACGTTCTTCTGGACCAATTTAACGAGTGTGAAGAAACAAGGTCACTCGACAATCTTTTCATCTTTAGGGAGTCTGAAAAGGGCTTAAAGAAGACTCCAAGGGGGCTACAACTCATGTATGAAACCGGTTCAGGTAGAGCCCGCTGCTAGGCTTAGACCAAGAGTCTCTTCGATAGCCAACTTGGAAAGTCTCCCAAAAGGGAAGAAAACACAAACCACAATGTAAGTCCTCCCTCGGTATAGAAATCGTAGTCATGGCTTCAAGGATAGCCTCATCTGAAGGCAATTCAAAATTTGAAAAATCACGCAAACGAGGGTCGACAGTCCCAAAGGGTGAAGTAAACTGACCGTACTCCATATGACAATGGAGGTTCTGGCCAGGACTGGCAAAGTCTATCAGCGAAGAATCACGATCACGAGGGCTTGACGATCTACTAACAACAAGATCAGACTCAAAAGGATACTCAAGCCTACTTGGACCAAGAGGGGGGAAACACGGGCTCCCATGCCCCCATTGGATAAGCCAATGGATCAATTGTTGAGACCAAGTCTCGAGAGGGAACACATGATTGCACAAGTTCCTGCTCAGAAGGAATTGAACATCGAGGATAAGATGCCACATAATTAACCCATGGCCGGGTAGAGTCTACACGAACGCTAGGAACATAAGGGGTAGTCTGAAATAATGCCGAATTAAGATGGTGATTATCAGATGCCAGCTGGTCGATAGTAACAATGCTTCCATTATGAGGGAAACGCATCACCCGGAAGAGAGTAGACACTACAGCATTCATAGCATATACATAATCACGCCCGAGAAGCATATTGAAATCTAATGGGCCTTGTACCACTATAACATCGACACGGACAATCTTCCCACCTAACGAGATAGGCAACTGAGGAAGAACCCCCCAATACTCCCTAGGACGTCTATCAAAAGCCAACAGTTCATGCGAAGAAGACACAAGCTCGGGAGATCCCAAGACTTTCCAAACCAAGGAGGATAAAATACTTGCAGAGGCTCCTTCATCCACAATACATCGATAAATGTTTGTTGAATTAACTTCAACCCTTATTTGAAAAGGTGTGGCAAAAGGAAGACAAGGCTCAACAAGGTCATTCCAATCAAAGGAAACCATCCTAGGGCTTGGAGGGGGTGTGCTCGGAACGAGCAGAATGCCCCCTTGTTCTGAAAGTATTGAACCAGAAATGCTAAAAACATAGTCAATAGACACGTCACTCCCCAAAAGAAGAGTGGGATCATCCGATAACTGCATCGACATGACCACTTTCGCAACCAATGGTTGAATAGGTTGCGGGACTACATGGTCTAAAGGCACCTCGCCCCCCAAAAGAGGAGTGGGATCAGTCGACGATTGCATCGGCATGACCACTTTCGCAACCAATGGTTGAATAGGCTACGAGACTACATGGTCTAAAGGTACCTCACCCCCCAGAAGAGGAGTGGGATCAGCCGATGACTGCATCGACATGACCACTTTCACAACCAACGGTTGAATAGACTGGGAGGAAACCTCAGAAGACTCAAAATCAAAAGAGCTTGCAGATAGGGACCACAATCTTTGTACCTCTGGAATGTCAGGGCACAAATGAGTAAGGTGATCTCCCTTGCAAATCTTACAAGGGAACTTAGGCTTACGTCCTATCCGTCTAGGTTTTTCAACAAAATTAATGCCCCCAGCATGACTAGCAGTGGTTGGTTGCACATCTCCAACATGATTTGCAGAGGTTGGTGATGGGTTGATAACATGGCTCGCAGAGGCTACAAACCTATTGCCAGTATGACTAGCAGGGACTGGACTTTTTTCCCCAGCATGAATTGCAGATGGTGGGTGATTTCCCCCAGCATAACTTAGAGAGGCTAGGTGCTGGTCTTCAACGTGACTTGCAGAGGTTGTCGACCTATCTTCAACATGACTCGCAAAGGTTGGTGATTTCTTCTTCCTATTCTTCCTCTTTCTATTTTGTTTAGACTTCTGGTTACTAGTAACTGTACTTTCACTAGAGGCAGGAGAAGGAGGAGGAGAAGACTTTGCTGACGAAGAAACATCAACAGGGTGCTCATGACTTAAGGTTCTTAACTGAGAAGCGTCAAGAGCATTTGGGACATTTGGAATGGTACCCAACCAAACTGGTAATCCCACATTCAACCCAGGAATGGACAAAGTGGCCATCAAAGGGACACCAACATTTCCGAAGAAGGGAAAAGCACAAGAATCCCCTTGCGAAGGGGTTCCTTGATTGGTATCGTCAGGAAATTTAGCCATGAAGATCTTATGCACAGGTTCTCCCCTTGCGGGATCGTTCAAATCCGTAAAAGTCTCACACATTGACTCTGAAGAACCAGTGGTATCAAAACAACGCCTATAAAAAGGAGGCTCCACGTTTCTAAGCGGAAGACCAACAAGTCCTCACGACCGGTGGAGTGGGTGGTCTACTACCCTAGGTCAGAGACCCAAAGCCACGACTGATTAACTCACTATGGAAAACTAGGGAGCACAGAGCACACACTAAAAGTTCCTAAAGGCAAATCAAGCAAACGACTAACTAGTTGGAAGAACAGTTACACTAACCAACACTAGAGCAACTTACTGGTGCAAGTGCAACTCGAAAACGAAAGCACCCTTCGGGTATACTCTGCAAAGTGTGGCCCGATGTCTGTCCTAGATACCGCAGTATACCCCTGCAGTCACCTGTGTATGTCATTGGAAAGATAGGCAACTAGGTTGCCAGCGCGCGAACAGTCACCAGGTGGGTATAGTCGAAAGTCGGGTAGACCACAATGAGCAGGGTATCGAGCCTGAAACCTATCAAGGGTATCGAAAGCAAGTGGTCTGGAAGACAACTCAGGACCTCGAACGGATTCGAGACCCACGAAGCTCCGTGGAAAATGCAATCAACGGAATCCCAAGACAAGCCCTCTATATGTGTTCTCCACTACGATTGGTCCAGCTTTGGAGGGGTTATCTCTGCTACCTTTCCGCACACGACCTCGTGTTTATCCCCTGTGTTAGAGGGGGTCCCGGATAACTTTCACGATACTGAACTTTGACACTCCCTATCATAGACTCTTATGTATGTTTTGCAGCCTTGAAGAGTTTCCTCTCCAACCTAAATCAAGGCTCTAGCCTAGACTAGTTGATGAACCCTATAAAACATAAAGTCTAGTTGATTTTAATTAGAGTTCTTTTTACTGGCTTGATTTACTCAAAAGGGTATGGTAGTGCAACTGATGGTGTTAAGACTCTTGCGAAAAAATGATGAAACTTACATGAACACTGGCAAAGAATGATTATATTTTTATTTTTTTATTTTTGAAATGCTTTTAAAATTAGAAGAAAACACAACGTTATGCTAGTTTCTTTTTCTTTTTCAAATAACAATGCAAAGAAAATGCCAGGAAAGAAAGAGATCTAACAAACTAATTTTTTTTTTTATATATATTTTCTTCCAATCACAGTAGAAATAACAAAAGATTCTAAAAGAAACTGATGAATGCACGATTCAATGCAAATTATTTTTCTTAAAATTTCAAGCTAAAAATAAGTTAAAAAGCTAGGAAACACAAGAAATGTTCTAAATGAAAAAGCAAGCTATAAGAGTCCAAACCTAGGCTAATCTGCTATGACAGAGACCAAGAATCCTGAGAGATATAACTCTTGACAAGGAAAAGGATGACTGCCTCTCGAACAAAAAATTTCTCAACAAGTATGCTGCTGACAGTTCAACAGCCCGCGTGTGCATGCGAGCTATGTAAGGTCAGAGCGCGTGTACATGCATGCAGACCGTATGCAGGCCGCATGTACCTCTGCAACTCTTCAAAAATGAAAAGACAAGCAATCAAGCACTGGAAGAGACTACTGGTATTGAGAACGAGAATCTCTTGAAGACTCAGAAACTTACTTTGACAGAAAAAGAAAACAATTGAAGGGAAAAATTCGTAAAACAAACCAATCTGAGACAAGACCGCAAACAACCAAGACTTAGAAAGAATTCCAGAAAACCCCTGAGAATGTCTGATTCTGACAGAGAAGAGGATGACTGCTTCAAAAAATTCTCTGGACTCTACACGCTACTGCTACTTCTCCAACTAGCATTCACACGTGGGTTGTAAGAGAGTAGGGCGCAGGTACATGCGTGCAGACCTTATGCAGGCCATGTGTACCTCTGTGGGTCTTGAAAAACACAGTCAAGCAAATAACAGAGACAGCTGGTATGGTAAACCAGTCTCTCTGCTAGCTCAGACTTTACAGAAACTAAAAAAAAAAAACAGGCAGGAAAACTAGTCTTTTAAACTACCCAAAAACAAATAACATTCCTAGGAACCCTAGAGACTTCCCCAGTACGGTCGCCAATTCTGTTGTGAGGGAAATCTCTTTACGGACTAGCAAATAGGGTTATGCTTTGCATGCAGATATGACCAAGAGAAAATCTACTTTCTACCTTCGTCCCTAGACTTAACTCCTACTTCTTTACATGGCTAGATCAACCTACCTTGTTCCAGGCTTTTGATGTCGATCCCTTGTCGCAATTGATCACTTGTTCGCAGTTCTCCTTTCCAATGTTGACCTGCATAGAAGACAAAAAACAACTACACGCGCATCTTACCTATAGATTAATAGGTTAGCAATTCAAACATGTACTTAACAAATTATGAATAACTCATGAACTGGGACGGGAAAAACATTTTCTTTATTACTTTAAATGAGTCAACTTACAAAAAGTCGAGACCGGCCACCGCTCCGCGAACCTGATCCTGGACTTCTCTTCAATTGTCCTCCAACTTCTTTGCTTCGTATCTCTTCTGGCACAAGGATGGCTAAAGGGTTGGGACAATGGGAATATGCAAATGGGCAGAGTTTCTTTGCTATATTTTTCCTCCTTCCAAATGGGACCCCTAGCCCTTCTTTTATAGGTTAGAAGAAGCTAGGTATTTGGATGAACCCTCGGCCATGCATGGCCGGGAGTTTCAGTTAACTCATCCAGAGCTGTGTGTTCCGTCGGCAACTTTATTTTTTTCGTGCTTTTGTCGGTCCACGCGGGCTGTTTGAGGTCAGCTAGCATGTACACGCGTGCAGTAATAGAGTAGGGCGCGTGGGCCTTTATAAAAGAGGTTTTTTAAAGAGTTGTTCAGTAGTGCTTTGGCAAAGAAGGGATTTGAGATGGCTTGATGCCAGGTAAGCATGTATGGTGCAATTTAGGGTTTATAACAAGGCCATCAATTTTTCCACCTTGTACTTGGATGGCAAAGCTCATGATTGGTGGTATCATGGATTGACCACACTAGGCCACAATCAGATAGTGGCATACATAGAGTTTACTCAGAGACTCATTGACAGGTTTGACAGGGGGATCCTGAGCTACACTTTCGGGAGCTCACACAACTCAGACAGACAGGAGCACCAGAGGTGTACATTGAGGAGTTCCAGAGGCTATCAGTCATGGTGCGGGACGTATCACAATCCAGAGTCATGATGCTCTTCACTGAGGGGTTGATGGAACCCTTGAAGGGATGGGTGAAGGCTTTTAAGCCCACCAACTTGCAGGATGCCATATGGAGGATGAGAGATCTAGGGCCAGCTGCAAAACTGAACTTTGTGCCTAGACCACCCCTTCAACACTGGAGGTAGAGACCAAAGACCTCCAATAAACCCAGGAGGGCGAGACCCAAGGGGGTTTGACAGGGGGAGAGGCAGGATGGACGAGAATACCAGAAGAGAATTGGGGAGGAAGTAACTATGCTACACTTGCAAAGAACCATGGAACCCATCCCACAAATGCATGGGCCGTGGCCAAGTTCACTACATAGAGGTGACTTTAGACAATGAAGAGGAGGAGGATTTCGGTCACATCCAAAACATGGAGGCAGACACCATCGAAACTGCAGATGGGGAGGCTACAAGTCATGACAGTACGACAAAAGAGAGAGCTACCTTGGCATCCATCAGTGGGGTGCCCAAGTACAACACCTTCAGAATGAGAGGAGTCTTGCAGGGGCAGAAGGTGTCAGTGTTGATTGATGGGGGAGCCTCTCACAACTTCATTGACTCAGCATTGCTACAAAGGAGGCATATTCCCACGGTTAAATTTGAAGGATTCAAGGTGGAGGTGGTAGGTGGAAGCACCATGTTGTGTAATAGCCTAATAGGTACATTCCAGGCATGAAGCTTACATTGGGGAGGCATGATTTGGTACAGGATGTTTATGTGATGGACCTTTCGGACACAAACGTAATCCTTGGAGTACAGTGGCTCAGTACGTTGGGGCCTATCACCACCAAATACAAGACCATGGAGATGTCTTTCACAGAGGAGAGTGGACAAAAGGTAGTCCTCAGAGGCATGACAGGTAACTCAGCCAAGGTAGTCATGACCAAGAGGATGGAGGCCATTTTCAGGAGAGAAGAAATAGTGTATGCTGTCGAGTGCAATATTTCGGCACATGTGGACAAAAAGGGAAAGATTCACAACACACCAGAGATTCATGAAATCATTAACAAACACAGTAAAGTGTTTGGACCTATTCCACCAGGGGTGCCACCAGATAGGGGATTTGAGCATATCATTGAATTGGAGGAAGGAGAAAAACCAATCATCACCACGTCTTACAAACACCCAAAGAAGTACAAAGATGAAATAGAGAAGGCAATCAAAGAGCTCTTGGATAAGGGGCACATTAGGTCGAGTTCCATCCCTTTTGCTTCTTCAGTGGTGTTGGTCAAGAAGAAGGATGGAACCATGCGCATGTGCATTGACTTCTGGGCATTAAACAAGAAAACAATAAAAAACAAGTATCCCATACCAAGGATTGATGAGATACTGGATGAGCTGCATGGGGCTGTCTATTTCACCAAAATTGACCTGCGCTCTGGCTACCATCAAATCAAGATGAGGGAGGAGGACATCCCAAAAATTGCTTTTAGGTGTCACTACGACCACTATGAGTTCTTAGTGATGCCCTTTGGCTTAACTAATGCCCCAATCACGTTCTAGTCATGTATGAACCATGTCTTCAACAAACAGTTACGAAAGCATCTTCTTGTTTTCTTTGATGACTTGTTGATCTATAGCAAGACGTGGGAGGAGCACCTTCAGCATGTGGACCAGATCTTGACTATTATGGAGGAGCAATCATTGTATGCCAAGGAGTCCAAGTGTGAATTTGGAATGACAGAGGTCCTCTACTTGGGACACATTATTGGGGTTAAAGGAGTATAAGTACATCAGGAGAAGATCCAAGCCATAATGGAGTGACCTATACCCAAAAACCTTACAGAATTGAGGGGATTCCTAGGCATTTGCACTTATTACAGGAAGTTTGTCAAAGGGTTCTCACAACTTTACGCACCTTTGACCGATTTGACCAAGAAGGGAGCTTTCAAATGGAGTGAGGAAGCCCAACTTACATTTGACAAGATGAAAAAAGTGATGGCACATGCCCAGTTTTGGCCTTACCAGATTTTGGCCAACCTTTCACTTTGGAGTGTGATGCCTCAGGGGAAGGCGTGGGGGTCGTACTGATGCAGAATAGGCACCCTCTTGCCTATGAGAGCCGAAAACTCTGGGGACCTAAGTTACTTTACACCATCTATGACAATGAGATGCTGGCCATCATGCATGCCTTGGTAAAATTCAGGCAATACTTGGTTGGTGCTAGATTTGTGGTGAGATCTGACCACAACAGCCTTAAGTACTTCTTGGAACATAAGAACTTAAATGAAAGGCAACAGAAATGGGTTAGCAAGATACAGGCCTATGACTTTGACATTGAATTTGTCATGTTATCGCATAGTTTGTAGTTTAGGTCACAGGCTAAGGGATAAAGATCAAACTGGCGTAACAGGAACCTTCCCCACCCAATGTCACCTCGATGGGGAGGTTCTTTCTGTTTAGGGAGGTTAGCCCAGGGGAGACGTCCCCGACAACTTGGGGTTTGAAGAGGCAGAAAGTATAAGGTCAAGTTTTAGAGTTCCCTCCTCACAGGTTACCACCAATGTCAGACAGTCCGACTAATCAGCCAATAAAAGAAGTGTATGCCCTATTGAAAACACCTGCCCGGAACAAGACAACAACAACACAATACATATATTTGCAGGCTATAACTCAAAGGGTTAGTACTTCAATGACTATTTGATATTATTCAATAAGCAATGGAATAGATATAAAATGAAGTCAAGGTTTTGTCAAGTAGCTTATGAAAGACCATCAATTCATCAATATCCAAAAGGATGACTAAGCCAACAATATGTCCAATCAACAATTTACTCAATAAATGCTTAAAATCATCATTAATTGCTTATATCCAACTCTTGTTGCGTCAAGATGAAATATCCAATTGTGACGTCAGCCTAAATAAGTTAGTTTGTTAGTTAGGGTTTGAAAATTTAAAGTTTTGAAAGTAGTTTTGCACACAAAAACTCCAACGTTTGAGATCAAATATCAGTGCCTTAGGGTATATGGAGTCAAAAGATAAGGGCACAAGGTCTTGAAAGGATGATGATTCAAAGACTAGAAGGCAAGGTTCTATGGTGCTGCAAAGGCAGGGCCCTAGAATCAAAACCCTAGGGGAAAGAGGCTCACTCCGGTGTTGCTTAAGCAAGGCCTCATGCTCTTTCCTCCTTCTCTAAATCAACTTGGCAAAACAGCTAGCCTAAAGAATAAGTCTAAGGGAGAAAGTGTTGCAAAGACAAGGCTTTCAAACCCTAGAAGGTGAAAACCCTAGGTGTAGGCAACCTAGGCCTAAGACGTCTCCTTTTTTCAACTTATAACTTCAACGCTAGCTCAGAAGAAACAAGACAAGTGTAGCAAAGGCTAGGCTCTATCTCTTTTCTTCAATGGCTGAAAATCTTTCTCTCTAAAGGGACATGTAACAATGACCTACTTGTGTGCTTGTTACCTAGGGTTTTAAATCAGCAATACAATAAGCAAATGAAAGAAATTACACCTACAACCATTCATTTAAGAAGTTTTGCAAGAAAATTTACTTACATGTCATGAAGAAAAGCACAAGCAAACCCTAGTTGTAAACCTTCCTTGAGAGAAATGCCATAAATGCCAAAAATATCCTTCCAATAGCAAGTGCACCTCACTTTAGACAACAAATTTTTCCAAGAAGGGCGCAAAAATCAGATCTCACTTGTGTGAGTGAAGTGTGTTATGTCAAAATGAGGGAAAACATCCTCAATTTATATCATCCAATGACCCTTAATTTAAAATTAGGTCATTAAAACAGCCGACAAGGTTGATAACTAGAAATCATACTGTTTTACATTAAACTGCCTAAAGAAAACCCTAAATGAGCAGTAAGCAGGACGTCTAGCCCCTTTGAGGGAGACGTTGGCCCTTTTTAGGGAAAATCTCAGCACTAGAAGACAAACGTTGGCCCTCTCTGGGCCTCCAAACTCTGCCATACGTGCCAAACTGCCCTGTAAAGTTGCCACATGCTGGAGGTGACGTCAAGGATCTCTGGAGGACGTCCTCGGTCAACAGAGGGACACGTTCCACCTGCAGTGGGTCAACCCCCTAAGGCTCGGCTCAGCCAAGGCGTCCTGGATGAAAACGTCCTTCTTCTCTCGTGCAAAGGCTCGACCAATCACTGTCCTGTCTCTATTCCTGATGAGGTCCCAGCAACCATCTGATGGGATCTTCAACCCCATGGAGGTCCGAACTAATCATCTCCCCATGTGTATCGGTCCACTGGGTACCTGTCCATCGGGTATGGTCCTGCACATCAAAAACTTCGCCCTCCATGGGCTCATTAGTCCTCGGGATCATAGCAATGTCAATCATATTTCATCATTAATTTTATCAAATGCATGCATAAAACCCCTAGCATATCATCTAATAGCTCAAAGACATTACACTGACCTACTAGATAAAGCCGAAGAAAAAGACAAAGTGCCATATTGGGCCAGCATCCATAAGAAGAAGAAAGTCCCCAAAGGATATCATCCAAGCCATGTAACACGAGGTGGTGTGGTCAAAGAATGTCCAGACATAGTGGAAGACAAGGGTGATATTATTCGTGGGTGCCTTTGTAGGAGGCGAGCTGTGCTTGTCATGGATGCAATTCTTTCCAAGCCCTTTATTGCCTTTATTCTTTCTTTTATTCATTGCTTTTTCTTTCTTTTTATTTCAAGGTCTAACTAGAGGACACTGCCTTGGCATGGTGACTAGAGCTGACTGTATTACCCATGAGTACTTTCACAGAAATGATAAGGCTGGCTCGTGATGAGACCCCCTTTCCCTTGGCCATGCAACCAAAGGTCACTGCCCTGGCATGGTAACCAGATAATGGCAATGTCATACTGCTAGGTACCTATGAACATAATGGGCTGGCTCGTGATGAGACCCCCCATCCTCTTTGCTAGGTCTTGTTTTATTATTTTTCTTCGGGTCCCTCTTGTTTCTTATCGAGAGGCTTTTTATTGCCTTCTCGGGGATCCCTGGGTGAGGCATCTCTAAGTTTTATTTTTTATGGCTTTTATCTCTTACCAGCTGCTTTTACCCCCTTCTTCCCACAGGATAAAATGTAACCCCACAAATAGGTCATCCTAATGTCCGGACTAGGGGAATGGGATAGATGGATGGGAGATAAGATGTAAAATGATAATATGGTGGGAGTGGACGATGGCTCTTCAAAGTCCCCCCTGGTGGCTAACCAAAACCTATCGATACAAGCTTGCTAGGGCACCCCGTTAATTCCCCCAACCATGGTCAAGTGGGTTAGTGTAAGATCCAAGCAGTCGTCAGAAATGAAAGGAATCTGATGCATATATCTGAAAGTTATAATGATCAAACATGACACATACCATGATATCTGGACCAATTACCTCATGGAGCAAGAGTCTTCTTCGATACAAGTCCAAGCCGAAGGTGATGGATGCTGCTGCTACTGACAGGACAGGTCTGATGAAGAAGAAGAAAGATGGGCCCTCCAGGGCTATGCTGAGGTCAATCCTACTCTCGGTACTCCATGTCTAGGACCTGTGGGCCTCGAGACATGATCTCCTAGTTATCCCTAGAAATCGGGGATAACATGTCAAAGGGAAAAACAATGTGGTGGCAGATGCATTATCTAGGACGCCATCAATCTATGCCATGACAGATGTATCAGTTGATTGGAAGGACCGCCTTGTGATAGAATACTCAAAAAATCAGTTTGCTTGCCAGGTGATGATGGACAGATAGAGGATGATAACTTCAGGGTCATCAATGGCATCATCTATTACAAGGGACGAATATTTCTGGTTCCTGAATCAGCCTTCAAGGCCAAGGTATTACAGGCATGTCATGACTCACCGATGGTAGTGTAGAAATTAACTGAGGTCCTATGAGGCTGCCATCTAAGGTTTGTCCTTGACCTTAGTATGGCTCTAAGTTTCAACTGTATGGCTGTCTTCTTTTGCTGTTTTAGGACAGCAAACAGTCATCCCACTTTCTGCTCAATGTTTTATAGG
>JASDQU010737870.1:2822-15768 GCA_032191745.1 Picea mariana
GAGCAAAAATCCTTGAGGATTCTTAGTTGGTTTTCAAGATCATGGGGACTCCTTGCCATAAGAACGATATCATCGACATAAAGAAGAAGATTGATGATTATACCAGTGAGAGTATGGCCGACACAACGTGTTTTTTCCAAGCATTCTTCTAATTTATCAATGTATATGCCAAAAAGGGTAGGGGACAAGGGACAACCTTGTTTGACTCTGATATTGCAGTTAATCTCTTTTGACCAGCCCTCAGTGTTTTTAAACTTAGCAATAACGTTCTCATACATCCTTATTGCAGCATCCCTCAACTCGAGAGGCACTTTTATCTCTTCCAACCTATTCCAAAGGTTTTTCCTAGGAACCATGTCAAAAGCTTTTCTAAAGTCAACAAAACAACAAAAAAGATTGGTTTTAGTATTGCAGAACTCCTCTGCAATGATCCTAAAGGTAACCAGATGGTCCACAGTTGAATGATATCTCCTAAACCCAGCTTGGCCTTTAGCTCTTTTACCGTGACTTTCTAACCAAATGCTAATCTTCTTTTTCAAAATAATTCCATAAAGCTTGGCTAAAATCGGGCTAATCATAATGGTCCTATAATTAGAGGGAATGTTTTTATCCCCGTTTTTAAAAATAGGAACAATGAGGCTTTGCCTCTAGGGTTTAGGGAAGCCCTGCTTGACTGCTAAATTGAAGAGCTTGTGTATGTGAGGGATAAGGATTGACCCTCCGATTTTAAAAATTTCAACTTGTTAACCTTCAATGTCCTTAGCTTTCCCATTTGCGAGCAGCTTAACCCCAAACTCTATGTCATCTAAAGAAAAAACTTCTTCTTTTATAGGAACATATATAATAACATATATATATATATATATGTCAATGCTTCTGAATTATATTATATGTTCCTGGGTCATATGCACATTTTTTACTTTGATTTTTAAGGTCGCACGTGATTTCTAACGGGCAACTTTATCTAATGCACAGGATTCGCTCTGAAACTAGTAAATCAAACTGTTGCCATCCCAATGAAAGAAGAAAGCCGAGTGCAATGCACCATCGACAGAGGATCCGCCACCAAACACAGCAATCATTCTGCGTTATTTACGAGAGTTTTTAACCCATGTGCTATTTAATAGACGGATCCCAAAGTCCAACCAGTGTAAATATAAGCGTCAAAGCAAAAAGGCTACAGAAGATTTGTTATTTCGAGTAAATTGGAACGCATACTTTCATTCACTGTGAGCCATTACGATATTTTTAATTCACATAACTTCAACTAATTGTGAGCCCTTACGCTATGCCTCTTAATTAATATTTCGTTTGAAATATTTGTAAATTTTGAATAATCCCAAAAGGCTTTGACAATAAACCTTACCACTGTTTACCAAAATCCGTCCATCACATTTTAGCAATGCGCTCATCTATGACGAAAGGAACCAGAATCAATGCGCTCATCTATGACGAGGACCCGATGCGCCCATCCATGGATACAATATAATAGTAAACATAGAATAATATGCGCCCATCTAATCAATATTATATTCTATGTTTAGTCGTGCCCCTTCCATGGACCCGATGCGCCCATCCAAGCACATGCTCCCATCATTCGTTCATCTCTTGGATTGGTGGGAACCATCCATCTCTTGGATTGGCGGGAACCATCCTTGTGTATGCATCTTTTTTTGTGTGTTCCCTTGTTTTGATCGTCGTGACTCCTTGTGGGTGTGTCGATGGGATCGTCTAATCTTTCCGATGCGCCCATATTGTTGAGGGAAGACGAGTCCACTATGTGGGCATACTCCCAAGTCGTCCCGCCCTTGCCCAATCACAACCCAAGTCTCCATCAATCGTTCTGAGGAAAGTAAGGTGTGTGCCCCCTTGGTGTTGCACATCACTATCGTGGGCCCAAGGCGCTCCTCCTCACACCCAAACATCTTTGTTCGTCCAACCGATCGCTTCTTCCTTGTTCTTTTCATCTATTTCATCGTTGAATATTCCCAAGGAGGGCATGTGCTTGGTGGGTGTCATGGGAGACCTTACATCCTCCCCCACTGCAAGTTGTTGTCGTCCCTGGAAACATCCATCAATCTCCATGGTGTCTCTTCCCCATCTCTAGATCTCATCATTGCTCAATGACTGTTGTCTCCTCAATTGTTCTCGTCAAGACAAACTCTCCTCAAGAGGTTCTATAAAGTGTGCTCAATTTTTGGATGCTCTTGACCTATAATGGCTTTGATACTTCAACTCTATCGTTTGTGTTTCAGGTACATTGGATCCTCTCAAGTTCCGAATTGGTTGGGCGATCAGTCAAACTGTCACGTTCGTCGCTAGAGAATGCACGTCTCCACAACTAACAAATCCTTTTGTGTTTTCCTCATCATCAACCTATCCAACTGCTCTTGGTATTGTTGAGTCTCCCACTGTAGTCTCAACCTATTTGTTTCACTTAGTCGAACCCCTTTGGTTCTAGACAAGGTCATGCCCCTTGCCACAGTTTGGCAAGTCACCTCCACAATGCATCTGTCATTTCACAAGTTTCCTACTTGACTCTTTTAATGACACATTCAGTAGGCATCATTGTTTGTGTTGCTTGCTCCCGAAAACACCTCTTCTTCATTTAGCAGGCATAATGTATCCAATAGCCACCACCAAGGTTATTGGCATACATTGTGTCTGACTTGTGTTCCGTGTGCAAGTATCACATGACCAAACGAACTTCCTTTGATGTGCATCCCAAATATTCAAGTCATTCTACGGTAATTTGGAAGTCATATATCCCCATGGTCTTCCAACAAAAGTTCACAATTAATGTTGTATGCCGGTCTTCAGCTCCTACCTATTCCACATCCATCTCCAAGTTTTCTTAAGCAAGTTCCTCCATGCATTATCTCGCCTCAAATCTTGGAGTTTCAATGATGGATAAGTTTGTTGCTCGATCCTCCACAATGTCCAAAACCTTTTGTTGATGACTATTCACTTGGTAATGTTTCTCCTACTCCATGGCAAGTGAAGAGTCCAACTCTCTCTTACAATCACATTTATGGCTTTGTGGGTTCCTCAATCGACCAACCTTCCCCATGGTTGTATTCATCGAAGTCTTCATCACCATCTGTCCTTTCTCTTCTTGCCCCAAACTACTCAGAGATATTGCAGTGTGGATGATATGGGCTGCCGTGTCATGTTGCAAGGCTTGTCGATGCTCCCACTCTCCTTCTACCAACCTAAGCATCCTCCTGAGCTTCCTCTCCGTCGTCAAGGGTGCACTTGGTGTCCCAGCCTCGTCCATGAATACTAAGCGATTTTCATGAATGAGTGGAGCCGATTTGGAAAGTCTGAGGAATTCCAATCCCAAGATCATCGCATGATCTTCAATGGAGCTACCAAAAAATCCATGTTGCCAAAACACTCCCCAACTCTCAATGGTGTTGAACGTACAATCCTTGTCATTGGCATCACTGCTGACTTCAACACTTTACATGTTCCATTGCATCTCTTAGATTTGTGATGAGATACTTCATGACTCGTTCACTCACAAAATTGTGCTTTACTCCGGTGTCAACCAAAGTTGCCATCTTCATCCCACTTAGTGTTGTGTCCACAAAGCAGAGTCCTTCAACTACTTCACTTTGCAAAAATTGTCCTTGACCTATTATCTTGAACTCTTGCACGCTTTCCACCAATGTTTCCATGACTTCTCTCATCTATTTTTTCGGTTTCTACACTTAAACTATCTCTACCAAGGGTTCTCACTCTTTTGTTGTTGGTGTGAGTCGAGCCTCCTCCTCAACCAACGGAGCCAACTTTCCTTGCATTGGACAGTTCCTCATGAAATTATATTTCGAACAGAGGTAACATTCACTCAACCTCCCTTTCCTCACGAGCAGTTTGGTTTGATCCCTTGTTGTTGAACTATATTCATGTTGGATGCTCTACTCTGTGAATTCTCCCAATGCATCCAGAAACAAAGTATCAGTCCTCCTCGTCAAGGTCCTTAGTCTGTTGATCTCAGACTCTATCTGTGCATCGAATTCGTCCATCCTCTCCAAATCCTCTTGGAGTTTCTCGAATTGTTGAGTTACATTATCTCTCTTGACCTTCCAAGCTTTGTGACTTGTGTCGTCCATTTCATTGCTTGACCTTCGTCACTTGGTCTTCTCAAGAGTTATGTGCAACTCCTCCACACTATCCCAAGTTTGCAATGATTCCTATGGTCATCTACACAACCAAGCACTTTATTCACCCTTACAAACTTCGTCCCTGGTTTTTGTATGCACATAGGCTTGTGCTCAAACCACCTATGATGGAACAACCCACCTTGTTGAACCATTCACCAAGGTTTGCACCCAACTGCCTCTATGTTCAACCTTGTTATTAAGTTTGTGACAAGTTTTGCAATAGTCTTGTGTTCATCCACCTTGCTTAATTTCTCAATTCACCCACCTAACTCCAGCCTTGGTCTGATCAAGGGATGCACCCAAATTTGCACATAGGTCACGGCTTCATTTGCAGCTCTGCCTTTCACTATTTTCACAAACCATAAAGTTTGTGCTTAGGTTGTCTGTGCGATGGTTTATTCCGTCAAAATCTCACCAAACTTTCACTCACACTTGTTCACCAAAAAAGTGTGCCTCTCCCCCACCATTGTTTTGACTATAGTAGTGGTGAATAGACAAATATGCTCTAATACCACCTATCACGACCCCATAGAACGTATGATTAGTTCTTGCAATCGTTCACTTCCTGAGGGCATGCAACACCGCGACGATTCTTACTTGGTTTCTTGCCACACCAAGAATGCTTTGTCCTAACTACACCTCTTCACTTAGAGAATACCCATACTCCATTATAGGCTATCGATGAGTCACACTTCTACTTTAGTGCAATTATTGATTACTTATACAATTGTTAACATAGTTTAACACTTAGTCTTATTTAAGCATGCATCCATGAACATGAGAATCCAAGAGAACAACTGCAGAACAAACGAACACAAACAAATAAATAGTGTGGGACACACAAACCATGCCTAAAACTCAGCTAAGTCTTTTTTATTGTGAAACAATTACAATGTGATCACTATCGGCTTAGTTTACAACATGGCAGAGTAAAAAAACTTACCTCACCTCACCAAGACACTCAAGAACAAATCTATCACACCAAGACTCTCTTTCACAATCGTATCTTCAGCCACTTAAGGTGCACCTCAAACATTCCCACAACCACAGACTTGTTGTCTCTTCATTTTTGAAGACTTTCACCAATCTAACACAAATTTTGATTCTACCTCACATATGCCTCCTCAGACCTGTGTTTTCAGACCTCCCCAAAGTCTCCCAAAGTGTCCAACTCTTGGCTACTTTTCTTTCATCTTGGTAACTCTTCCTCGGTTTGTTTCCTTAGAATTTCCTCATACTTTCTCTCCAAATCACTTGTCCAAAATGCTTTATGCCTTCCTTCGGTTGTGCACCCTTGCTTTTATATGGACTCGAAGGGTCACTTGTGTGAAACATCTTGTCTCTTGGGTTCATCATGCCCCTTCGTGAATCCACACTCAATCGAACCTATGCACCCATTTTGTGGACCTGGCACGCCCATCCAAGCCCACGTTCTCATCAATCATTCATCTCTTGGACTGACACACCCCATCCTTGGGCGCGCACGCGCCCCTTTCCTTGTGTGCTCTTTCGTGCCGATCATTGTGACTCACCGTGAGTGTGCTGATGGGGTCGTTCAAACTCTCTGATGCACCCATTTTGTTGAGGGTAGACAGGTCCACTCCTTAGGCACACTCCCAAGTCACCCCTCCCTTGCCTAAATGCAACCCAAGTCTTTGTCCATCATTCTAAGGAAATTAAGTTGTGTGACCCCTTGGTGTCGCATGTCACCATCGTGCGCCCAAGGTGCTCCTACTGACACTCAAACTTCTTTGTTTTCCCAACAGATCACTTTTTCCTTGTGCTCTATGTCTGTTCCGTTGTCAAATATTCCCAAGGAGTGCACATGCTCGGTGGGTGTTGTGGGAGACCTTACACTATTGATAATGATTATTGTGTTATTGTGAGAGGGAAACTTGTTATTGAGAATCCTTAGAGTCCCAATAGAGAGATTCCCTAGCTAACCTGTGTTGGAGTATTGAAAAGGAATTAGCAGAGCACATGGGATTATTTAACAGAGAAAGGAATCACATTCCTAATGTTGTGTGGGATAAGGGGGAAGAATGCTAGTTGATTAGGATAGTTGTAGAGGGTTTTTTTTTCCTATGAGAGTCTTTGGGTTATGGGTTGAGTAAGAAGATTTAAAATTAGATCTTAGAACTTCACCCTTGTGGATAAATAACCTCCACTCAGGGATGGATTCTATCATATAAAGATTAAGCGTGACAAAGTGCTTAAGACTAGGAAAAACTTCCTTCATTTGTAACCAACTGAAGGATTATTTTCTCAAAATGATAAATAATATGATCATGTCATAAAATTCCATGTTTTTATGTTTCTATTTTACATTTTATTATTTTCCAGTTATACAATTATTTGTGTATGGATTTAATCTACACAATTATATATGAAAGCATTATAAATGAAAGCATTATAAGATTGCATTCATAATTTAAGATTGAAATTGAATATTTAAAACTAATACATTACAACTTTTTAATTTTATTCATAATATATATTTTAGAAAATAAATTATATTTAGATAAATCCTTTTTTTCACAATCAATATTACAAACTCTTTTCACAATCAAGACTACAAACTTTGAATAAATTTCTATATAGATATTGTACATCTAGATAAAATTGGTATAAAACATTTATTTTGAGAGTGTCACTTTGTTGACATGTATAATTGAATGAGTGTTCACAATAGATTTAATTTCTTCCTCTTGAGATTCATTTATTAGCGAGAGTAGTCATCATTTGGGTATTTAACATTATATCATAATTAAGATTTTATATATTATGTAGTGTATTTGTTATGAATGTTTTTAAAGATGTGGTTGAGTTCTTTGAGTCATTTAAAAAAATTATTTTTTATGATTTTGTTAGGGAGTTTTATATAATGTTCCACCCACTATTGATATAAAATCTTACTCATTGTCGTGATGTTTTGGTGTTTTTTTGGTGTTGGAATTTTGTCAAACAATTGGCCTAATAACTTCAGACTTCATAAACCTTTGTGTAACTCCCTTCTCTAATGTTGTTAGATTATGGGGTGATTTATTGGTTCAATACCTTCGACAAACATTAATCGTGTATGCCCAAGAACCCATTGTAATTCCCCTTAATTGGTTGTAATTCTCCTTAATTAGTTGTTATGGTATTGTGAGTTTGTTTCTGGTTGGAATCTTTTGTTAAACACTTTGTTTGAACACTATAAACTCATTACAAAAAACACTTAATGTTGTTGTAGTTATGGATTTGTTGGTTTGTGTTTATGGTGGTTTTGCAATGTGTAAAAAAGGATTTTAGTGCCCAAATAAAATATATCCAACACATACAAATGATAACAACACTAATACACTTGACTTATGCTCATAGAACTGTTACAACGACAAAAGATATAACCAAACTACTCCAATTTATTATTAAATTTAAATACGAACCTTACATAGCAATAAAACTCACAAATTTGATCTTGAAGTCCACTTGCAATGGTTGGTAATGTTGTTGGGTTAAAAAAGATAAAAAGGGATCTGAAATGGTGGTTGTAGTAGCCTTTCAAACCCACGATTTTCTGTCAAATAAATCACTCCCTTTCACCATAGAAATACGGCCAACTACTAAAAAAATATTTGTTGCAACTAAACTCGGCCAACAAAGAGAAATTGACCCAGTTTTTAAGTAAATCCATGCTGCAACTAAACCCGACCAACAAAGAGAAATCGGCCCATTTGTTAAGAAAACCTATGTTGCAACTAAACTCGGCCAGTAAGAGAAATTATACCAATATTAATAGATTTCCCCAACAAGGAAAACTCGACCTCTCCTACCTGAACTCATCCCACCAAGCCCAACTTAATTTTCTGAGTGTCAAACTCTATCTGCACAAGGAAATATGACCTCCACAAAACCCAAATTGTTGCAAAATGATGGATCTCTACCTCACAATGGAAACAGGTGGAAGATCTGAGTGATCTTCCCTACCAAATTGCTAGGGTGGATCTATCACCACTGAAACCTGATTATATAGGGTGGATTATTTCACCACCAAAACCAATCCAAACTAGGGTTTACTCCAAACCCCCAAAGGCTCCAATAGCTCTCTAAATCAAATCAAATCATTCATCAACACAATGAGACGAAATGAGGTCCTATCTCTTCTTTATACCTCTTTCACCTTTTTCTCCTCAAGCGAATTTTTAATCCGTCTTTAATATTTTCTCTAAAATCACTTTATTAATTTATTAGAGCTTTTTACTCCAAAAAGTGATTTATTTGACTTTACAAACATATTCGGGTACTAGAAGTCACTTTTCATCACCCCAACGTTTAAATATATTTATTCAGGTTCCAACGATCCATTACACTAAGGTATCCTCTGCCATAATTTGATTAAAGTAACGCCCTTAGTGATATTAATTAAATTATGCTCAATAATACTCCCAAAATTACAAGAATAGTCGAAATGCTCTGGAACTGAAACTTATTGCACGAGAGTGATCACGATGGTGGAAGATGATGAGTGAGCGTGGTTGGGAATCATATTACCCATCTAAACCCTTTGAATTCACCAGTAATGTCAAACTACACCTTTGATCATGTTGACCCAATCCCTAAAGTCATTTCTAATCACAGAGAAATGGGACTAAAAAATGGGGACATTACAATCCTCCCTTTCCAAAGATTGCTTGTTCTCAAGTAATTCCATCTCAACCATAAGATCAACAAGCTGCACAAAAATAGAAGTGAGAGTGATCCCTAGGTCCCAAACCAATATGGAAGAAGCAAAGCACCCTCTGCTCAAAACACTATTTTGTAAGGTACTAGCACGAGAGGCCTCCTTAATACTACTGGTAAGTAGAGCAATTAGATACTACAAAAAATTGGTCAACTCTTTAGATAATTTATCCTTCGAGAAATCAATCCCATGAACTCCAGCAGTAAACTCCTGAAATTAAAACCTTCTCTCCTATATATCAGTTTTTGAACTGCTAAAGTATGTAATCCCAGGGTCCCAAGCTAATCTCAGAAAGGAACCACCATGTTGATGTTGTGCCACTATGATAATAATTCTCTAGCCATTGTTTCCAGACAACAATCTCCTCTCCTAAAACCCTAATCTGAAATACCTATAAGGACCAAGGACATCACCATGAATGATGTTCTACATAGGCATCCCAATGTAGTCAAGGTCTTCAAATCCATTTTCAAACTCGATCCTGGAAATTGTAAAAGGAAACGTTTCCCGCCATATACAATGAATTTCAACATCTCCTCTCCTGACATCCACAAAAAAAATTAATCATTCATATGAGTTCTTGGAATCCACATCCAAACTACAAGTCCACTATTTCTTACACCAACCGACTCCAACTGTGCTACACTAATCAAATTTGTACCATCTAGTTTGTACAACTTCTGCTAGAATGTCCTGAGAGATGTGTAGTCACAATCATGGTCATTGTAGTCAAGAAGCCTATGGAGCCTAAATGTCTCCCTAAAGAACCACTCTTCTACCTACAACGCCTCATACTCTGATTAAGTCCCTAAAATGTAATCCTTTCCATGCACCTCTGGTAGACCTGTACTGAAATATGTCGACACTATTTCCCACCTCTATCCTCAAATGAATGTAGAATTCCATAATCCTACTGGATAGGTATGCTATAACTCATTCTACTAACAATTCATGCACTCCCTCACATGTCTCCACACATCATCCTTGAGGCCCTTCTATAAGAACCTCTCTGTGATTTGTTGGTAAGTCTGGAAGTACCCAGGATGCCCTGCAAAGGGTGTATCATGCATATCCCTCGTGATCTCTTCCCTAAGGGTGGAATGTAGGACTAAGTATATGATATCTCTGTAGTAAATGATATCTTCCACCATTTTGTGCCTATCATCCTGAATATAACCATTCATCAACTCCCATGCAAACCAATCCTTAGAATATTCTGCCAGAAGGTGGGACTTCTAATCAATTGAAATCCTCGTGAGCCCATACAATGTGTCATTGATCTCCTCATGATGTGTATGTACAATACTGATCAGACGGCCACAATGTAAAGCATTTTTCATTCCAAGCTCCCTATCCATGTCCTGATGATAGCCTGATTGGAAACCAATATCTGTAGAGTACTATGTTTGATGCCTAAATATGCTCTCCATCATGCTCCATGTCTCATCTAATTGTCTCAAATGATCCTCCCATGTATATGAATATATCATTAAATAACACCAACATAAGCCCCTGTAGCTACAGTGTGAAGATGGGGTTCATGCGAGACTGAAAGGTGGAAACCGTGTTGGTCAAACCCAATGGCATGACCAAGAACTTGTAGTGCTCCTAGTGACACCTGGAAATAGTCTGGTGATATATCGATTGAAGATCAATCTTCAAGGAATATGTTGCTCGATGAAGCTCATCTATCAACTTCTCACCCCTAGAAAATCCAAACTCAATGATATGCTCAAATTCCCTATCAAGAATTCTCTTTGAAGGAATCACCCCACAATCACATACTGATGTATCCACGTCCTCAATATATCCATTCCCACAATAAGTGGGCACACATACCTTCTTGATGGTTGTTCCACAAGGTATATGCTCAACTCCCCCATCTATAGTTATTCCTTGAGCCACCAATGAGATCCCCAAAATAGATGGTTCATGATCTCCAAGATGTAGACTATGTGTATAATCATAAGTCTCTAAACCATACCTGTCGTCAATCCCATGTAAATCAGAATGCTCCTTGCACTCGACCACCACAATAATATCCTCCTCCTCATCCCTTGTGCATAATTCCATAGAAGTTAGATGAACATCCAAGGGAAAAACATATGACACAAAATTTTCATTTTATTTGAGTGCTAACACAACTTCATAATGTGCATCCAAACAATCAACTTGTGGTTCTTTCAAACTTTCATCATGTAGTGAGGTTTTTTCTTCACCAACTGATAAGTATGGATTCAACCAGTACTCACTTATTGGTTAGATTCTTTTGATATTCTTAATAAAATTGTAACAACTATGCCAAGAATTCATGATTTATCTTCATCTTCCTAAGCCACCAAATGTACCCAAAACAATCTGAATATATCCTCACGGTTTATCCCTTGGGATGGGAGGAAAATGCACTCTGATACCACTATAATGTCCCACCCATTGATGATATAAAATCCTACTCATTGTTGTGATGTTTTGGTGTTTTCTTGATGTTGGACTTTCATTATACAGTTGGTCAACAACCTCAAAAACCTATGTGTAACTCCCCTCTCTGCTATTGTTATGCTATGGGGTCATTTTCTGGTTCAATAACTTTGAAAAAAACTAAGCTTGCATGCCTAAGATCCCATTGTAATCCCCTTAATTGGATATTTTAGTATTCTGAGTTTGTTTCTAGTTGGAAGATTTTGTCAAACACTTTGTTTGCAAACTCTAAACTCACTGTAAAAACCACTTATTGTTGTTGTTATAGTTATGGATTTGTTAGTTTGTATTTATGGTGGTTTTGCAATTTGTAAAAGAGGATTTTGATTCCCAAATAAAATATGCCCAACACATACAAATGATAACAACAATAATACACTTGACTTATGTTCACAAAATTGTTACAATAGCAAAGGATATAACCAAACTACTCCAGCTTATTATTAAATTCAAATCTGAACCTTACATGTCAATACAACTGACAAATTTGATCTTGAAGTCCACTTGCAATGGCTAGTAATGTTGCTAGGTAAAAATAGATAAAAAGGGATCTAAAATGATGGCTATAGCAGCCTTCCAAACCCATGATTTCATGCCAAATAAATTGGTCCCTTCCTCTAGAAAAATATGACCAGTTGCTAAAACAATCTTTGTTTCAACTAAACTTGACCAACAAAGATAAATCGACCTAGTTGCTAAGCAAATCCCTGATGTAACTAAACTTGGCCAACAAAGAGAAATTGACTCATTTGTTAAGAAAATATATGTTGCAAATAAACTTGACCAGCAAGAGAAATCGACCTAATCTTAAGAGACTCTCCCAACAAGGAAAACTCATCCTCTCCAACCCTAAACTTGGCCCACCAAGAAACACTCTATTTTTTGAGTTCCAAACTCTACATGCACAAGAAGATATGACTTTCACAAACCCCAAACTGCGACAAAATGATGGATCTATACCTCACATTGGAAGCAAGTGGAAGATCTGAGTGATATTCCCCACTAAATTTCTAGGGTGGATCTCTCACCACCGAAACCTGATTAGCTAGGGTGAAATATTTCACCACCGAGACCAATCCAAACTAGGTTTTACTCCAAACACCCAAACGCTCCAGAAGCTCTCCAAATCAAACCAAAATATTCATCAACATAATGAGAGGAAATGAGCTCCTACTCTTCTTTATGCCCCTCTCACATTTTTCTCCTCAAGTGACTTTTTAATTCAACTTTAATATTTTCTCTAAAAACACTTTATTAATTTATTAGACCTTTTTACTCCAAAAAGTGATTTATTTGACTTTACCAACATATTCGAGTATTGGAAGTCAATTTTCATCACCCCGACCTTTAGAGATCTTTATCTTAGTTCCAAAGAGCCATTACACTAAGGTATCCTCTCCCGTAATTTTATTAAAATAACACCCTTAGTGAGATTAATTAAATTATGCTCAATAATACTCTCAAAATTACGAGAATAGTCGAAATTCTTCATAACCGAAACTAACTGCATGGGAGTGATACCGATGGTGAAATATGATGATAAAGTCTAGTTGGGAATCATATGATGATAAACCCTCTG
>JASDQU010737870.1:40663-57643 GCA_032191745.1 Picea mariana
AAGTTTCGGCAGAAAATCGCAGCTTTTCTGGAAAAACCCTAAAAAACTGCTGAACTTAAAATGCTCATAACTTCACTTCCCGGACTCCGTTTCGGATGATTTTTTTTTTGAAATTGGGTGAAATTGTGAGAAGAGCTCAGATCTGTAATTTACTTGGGCAAATTTAGCCTCCAAATGCTACATAAATAAAAATAAATCGCGTCGCCGTCCGCAGAAAAAACCCTGAAAAATTACAGATTTTAAAACCTCAATATCTTGACCTTCCGGACTCCGTTTCGGACGATTTTTTTTTTTAACTTGGGTGTTTTTCTGAGAGAAAATCAGATATATAACCCTTTTTTGCAAATTTTGCACTGAAATATACTGAAAATGTCTGGAATGTCACGGCCCTCTTTTTTCTTCTCCGAAAAAAAAAATCTGCAAAAATAAAAAATAGTTGCCCACAACTCCGGCCCTGGAAAGTGCTCTGATACCAATTGTTAAGAACCCGAATATACTTACCAATATAATCACCACAAATACTGAATACACAATAGATCCACAAAGCAAGATAGAAGAAACCACACTTTATTATTACCAAACCCTTGAGGTAGGGAAACACCATACAATGGATCCTATTATGGAAGGGATCCTCTCCTGTTCATTTGCCTCTTCGAGGGGGCATCCTCCTATTGAGATACCGCTCCAAATACAATACTTNGTAGAACCTTCTAAAAAGTCCTCTTACATTTATTATATCTAACTATCATAGTGGGTCTTATTTAATAATATAGTGGACCTAGTCCACCTTACATTGAATGACCTCCACTATTATCACTATGGGCCCTCTGGGCCCCCCCACTACCTCTCTAGCTACCTTACAGTAAGGAACCTTGCCTTTAAGAACTTTCTAAATTGAACTCAACCAAGAATTTAGTAAGGACGTAAGTCATTAAAAAGTGTAAGGGAATATGGGGAAACCTAGGAGTGATTCTAGGAATTCTTGTAGGTGGGTGAGGGAAATACGAGTAATTAGATAATTAATGAAATTAATTTTTGGTGCAACGAAGGGGATGGGTGACATGTATACGGGGGAGGATTTTACTGAACTAAATTATTGAAAAATAACTTAAATAGGAAGTTGAGAAAGATATCACTTAGAAACTCTATATAAAGGAGGGAGGAGGAGGAGGAGGAGGATGGATGGATCTCTCCTTGGATGTGTAATGTTATGTTGCATAATTTTTTACTTGACTGACTTATCTTGTGGGAGTTTGGATACCCATCTTGGTGACGAGTGGTAGCTCGGCCTTGAGAGGTGAGCTAGGAGCTAGTTGTTCTTTGGTTTAGTGTGTGTGGCCCATTTGCGGCTCAGGGTGCTAAGGGGGAAAAAGAGTACCCCTAGCATTGGTTGGGAGGTCCCAGTAAAGTCACAACGGTCGACAAGCGGGAGTGGGACGAAGTGTGAGAGACAATGACTCGGAGCGGTCGACTTGGGATATGGTACACATGCTTTTATTTTGAATGGTAGATTAATATTGATCTTGTGCATTCATTTATGTACTTTTAATTGTGTAAATAAAGTGTTTTAATTAGCATTTTAATTAAGAATTTAAATTCACCATAGTTTTTGCTCGCGGCATCGATTTGATCTCCTTGGCCACTGATCCTTGATTGCTAAGACTATTTTTTTGTTTTATTGATTATTTGAAGAGTTTGTGCTTTATATTTCGTCCTCATCTCTAGATCATCAGTCCATGCTTGACAAGTCACCTAAGAGCCAGATCGACGATCGTCACTTCGGTGTTAATAGACTTATAGATCTTAATGCCTTGCTTTTTTGTGCATGGATGATGAGTGAAGGATAGTTTAGCTAGTTGTGTACCCCTTCTTAGCTCTGTGTTGGTTGTTCATGGTTGAGTGATTTTCTTGCGCCTTCTTGCGATTAAATACCTCTATGTATTGTTTATCTTTTCTCTCTGTGTATTGTTATATTACTTACCACTGTGAATTATTACTCTGTGTTTTTAATTGCTTACTCTTGATAATATCTACATGTGGAACTTGAACCCCAGTGTTTCGAGTGGGAAAAATCTCTGTGTTTTTATTGAACCACAATTTACCCAGTTGATGAACCACAAATCTACCATCGATTTCATTATCATGTTGACTACGATTTCTTTCTCCTTATTCATTGTGATTTCATTAATATATTGATTGTAACTTACTTAGTGATTGTAATTTACTGCGAATTACATTTAGTGACTATGATTTATATATATTGATAGTGACTTTTTAAAATGAGCAATTTGTATGACTGCATTTTCTAGACAACATACATTGACAACATTTGATGCGTTGATAGATTGATACATTTGACAACGATTTTAACTGCAATTTGGATACCTTGATTGATACCTTGATACATTGATGCATTGACAATGATTTTGACACATTGATGCATTAACAACGATTTTTGATACATTGATACATTCACAGTGAATTGGACTGTGATTTTTCTATATTGATTATGATACATCGATACATTAATACATTGATGTTGACTGTGTTTGATACATTGACAATGAACTCATATAGAAACTCTTTGATAGCTATTATCCTTTTACTAGTTAGCAATATTGTTGCTCCCTTGATTACAAGACAACGATATATTTAGATAGTGAGTGGGACAATCTATAAAATAGATAGGGATCTTATCTTGAATAGCAATTGACAGCGAATTAATTAATCAATGGGTGTGTAATTTATGTCTACGTTTTTGGTGGGTAGGTCTGTGTTTTTCTTTCATAATATGGTTTTGAGTTGGTATATACACATCTCCAATTTATTTATGACAACGTTGATGAAAATTCTGTGTTTTACTTGGCTTATCATCCCAACCTCCTTGTCACGATTTTCTTGGCAGAATGCAGTGATTCTACACCATGATTTTATAGGCGGATTCCTCCATGTTTACCCAGCAATGTCAACAGCTTTATCCATTCATTTATCACTAAGTTTTAAAAATATATGTATCAATAACTTGCCATAGGAAAACGACTTGATCGTTGACAGAGATATATGATGACATTGCCATATCATGTTTGACTCCGCCATTTTCCTTTAAAACACAATTGTCATTCCAACGATTTATTAGCAATGTGATTTCTTTTATCATTATCAATCTCAATCATACCATACCCTTAACGATATCCATAACGTATAACTAATGGACAATGTTTCTATAGTTTACCACTCAATAGACTGGTTACGGTACGACAGTTCTTTAAATGTTATTAACGCATTTCCTTCAATTGTTTATTATAACAGTTTCTTGATTGTTTATAACCTTTTGCTTAATTGCTAATTGTTTATCACAACAGTTCTTTAAACACTTATTAAAGCGGTTCTTAATTGTATATTACAACAATTTCTTTAATTATTAGATACAATAGTTCAAAATGTCAAGTTTCATGTATGTGCAAGTAGATTTAAAAGGGTTATATTTTTCCACATTATATGTTGTGAGTAAGCATGAATCTGATACAAGACCCTATATATATCAATTGGTTATCATAAAATATATCAGAATATAGATTGCATTTGAGGATGTAAATGTTTCTTAGAGATGTAGAAGTTGATTTGGTTGTATTATAGTGGTTTCCTTGACTTCATTGGGGCTAAGGATCCCTTGTATCTTTTGCAACTTTATATTAAAGAGAACCTTGTTAGAGGCAGTCAAAGTCTCTAGTTTAGGCCCAACATACTGGAGGTTGTGTTTTCGGAACCCTTCAGCCACTTATAATTACTGAAGCGAGATCGTAGCTTTCCTAGAATTCCATTTTTCCACTCATGTGTGATCCTAGGTGATCGCTTCCCTTACTTATATTTATTGCTTCTAACCTATGATTAATTTTAGACATTGCGTGAATCCATTTTCAAGTTTCACATGTCGTTTGGATTTGGCTTGTGGATCTTATAATTTGACCTTTCACAATTAAAAGTACTGAATGTGGTTACTCAACGTCGAAAAATAACATATTAGATTAGATTTTTATCATCTATAGATTCATTTTAGGTATGACAGTTAAGTTTGGACTTCTGCCAGGAGATTTTGTGTCTTGATTTAAAGGCTTGGGTCTATTTAAGTTGGTTCCTTAATTACTTGCGCTTGACACATTTTGGCGGCATGATTCCTTAGAATGGGATCAATGTGCGTGTTGATAGAGAAGCGCCTACGAAACCTGGCTAGGTCATTCTCTTCCTGTGTAGGGAAAAGTGATTGTTCTAATTGAATTTTGGTACCTTGTTTTGTAACTTTGTGATTGTTCTCACTCACCATAAGGGTTCTAGTCACTGATCGTCGAAGTTATTGGGTTGAATTGATTGGATTTTCATGTGTCACATGTTCATCCAATTGCATGGTGTGCTAATGTGCGGGGTCATTGGTTGTTTGTTGCCTAAATGCATAATTTGTGTTCGTCGCCAAGTTGTGTCATTTACCTAATAACATCCTGCTCTTGTGTGCACTGAGAGAACTTAATCTTTGAGGACACTTGCTCGCAAGTGATACAAATTATTATACTTTTGGGCATTTGATTATGATTATGAGGCATTATGAATTGATGACATGTTATTTTGCTGCATTGATATAGACATGTGCTATTGACTCGGTTTTCCCAGAGTGTGTAGGATTTTGGAGACCGAGGATGCAGAGGCATCGATGCAACCCCTTGGACTTCGGATCAAGTCAGGGAGTGGATTATTGGGGTTTGATTTTTGTATATATGACATTTGTGCATCTGATTAGATGATATGATTAAGGATATGTTCTGACATGATCCGTTGATAATGCAGGTTGACGATAGCTTATCGACCAAACTCACATGTGGAGTAGAGGGGCCACACATGACTACCAAATATGTTGAGGGAGAGGTGTGGACAGTAGCCCTGCCACATCCTACTAGCACTCTCGCCATGGCTCGAACTATAGGTTAATGACTACCTAGTTCGAGAAGACCCACAATGTCGTGAGGTCCGACTGTGACAGTCTCTCATGATGATTCTAAGGGGTGCGCAGTAAGGCATGGACCTTATTCCTTAGAGGCCCTTAGTTTCCCACAAGATCACCTAGAGGAGTATTGACTCCAGGGTTTTTTGATGTATACCAAGTCAATCAAGAGGTGAGTGGCACCCTTGGAGCATGTAGTGTGTCCTGAAGGGAACGTCATGCAATGGAAACAAAGTGAGGTGAGTGGCACCCTTGGAGCACATAGTGCATCCTGAAGGACGCGTCGCGCAAAGGAAACTGAATAAGGCGAGTGGAACCCTTGGAGCACCTAGTGCGTCCTGAAGGGAATGTTGCATTGTTAATTAATAAAGGGATAAACCTAGATGTTCATAGGATGATTAACGTGATGAGAAAGATTTAAAACAAATTACCTAATAAAATGTCACCCAGCCTAGGAAATTAAATTCTAGGCCTAAGAGATACTGGTGATAAAAATAAAAAATATATTTATATAAAAATAAAAATAAAAATAAATAAATAATATTGATAATCATCATTAACCATGTGACGAGAAAGGGGTAATCAATTCATTAATTTATAAAAAAAGTCTTTTGGGGGATAAAATTCAAAAAGGGGGAAATAGGGAAATAATTGTTTTGTCTCATATGTTAATTAAAAATTCATTAATTAAAAAGGTAAAAGTGAAAAAGTTAATTTTCTACACCTGCCAATTTGATTGTTAATTGAAAAGGGAAAGAGGGAAATCTAAAATAATTAGGAAATTAGTAAAAAGAGGGAAACATAAAAAGAAAGGGGAAACACAAGGAAAAAGCAGAAAGTCTAACTTAGTAAGGTATCTAGCATTTAGGAACTTTCTAAATTAACTCAAATAGTAATTTAGTAAGGGGTAAAGTCATTAAAACTTGTAAGGGAATATGGGGACACCTAGGAGAATTTCTAGGAATGATTTTAGGTGGGTGAGGGAAATAGGGGCAATTAATTTATGGTGCAATGAAAGGGCTAGTTGACACATGTATGAGGAGGATTATTATGAATTAAATTAATGAACAATAAATTAAAAGGGATTCTGGGAAAGTAATTGATGTAGAAAATCTATATAAAGGAGGGAGGAGGAGGATGATGGATCTCTGTTGTTATGCATAACGTTACGCTGCAAAAATTTATAGTTGACTGAACTACCTTATGGGAGTTGAGATACACATCTCAGTGAAAAGTGGTAGCTTGACCTTGTGAGGTGAGTTGGGAGCTAGTTGATTCTATGGTTTAGTGTGCGTGGCCCCTTTGCAGCTCGGGGAGCTAAGGGGGGAGAAGAGTGCCCATAGCGTTGGCTGGGAGGTACCGGTAAAGTCTCATCGGTAGACAAGTGGGAGATGCATGAAGTGCACGGGACAACAACTCAGAGCGGGCTACTTGGGATACAGTACGCTTCCATTATTTCTGCATGGTATATTTTTAGTATGACTTATGCTTTTATGTCTGTATGTTTAATTTGGTAAAGAAAATGATTGTCTTAGCATTCCAGTTGATGACTGAAATTTCCCCCACGGCCTTTGGCTCGATGTTGATTGATTCCCATGGCCTTCGATCCCTGCCTGTATTGATCGTCCTATGGTTTATTGATTTGTGATGATTGTAGTTTATTTTTTCCTTCGTCCCTAGCTCATCAGTCCATGCCTGAGCAGTCAGCCAGGAGCCTGATCTATGGTCATTACTTCAATGTTAATAGACCTATGGATCTAAACTCCCTTCTTTTCTGTGTGTGGATGATGAGCGAAGGATGAGTTGTCGAGTCATATACCCCTGTTAATTTTCCTTGGTTGATTGATGGTCATTGTACATTTTGGTGATTGAGTATCTCTGTGTCTAGATTGTTTGCATGTGGATTGATATATTTATTGAACAGCCACGTAGTGTATAGTGGACAACAATTTATCCTTACGGTTTCCTTATCATGGATCTAGCCAATTTTTATATGCCTACAATTATTGGTATGTCTTCACGCTTTCTTACGATAGGGCTACTAGTCTTAGATATATGTGAAATTTTATACAATGCCCGTGTTTCTTTCAGTTACGCAGCAAAATTTATCTTGTAGTTGCTTGGATTGACAATGGATTTCCTTTGATTGATGGAGATAATGCTCTACGAATTTTTTTTTATATCGATGGTGTGACCGTTGTCTAATTATTGCCCTGCATTTTATTATTATTTCGAATGCGTTTTTAATTAGGGACTTCCTGCTTTGCATTTTTCTTTTGATTTGAGGGTGTCTTTCTGCATTTTTATTTATATCTAAAGGCGTCTTTATATCTGAAGGAGTTTTTCTTTATTTTTGGATGGTTTCTCTGGCGATTTTTCCATTTTTCCTTGACTACAATCATTGTCGGTTAACCTAGCGAATTGCCCCTCTTCTTGGATGACATTCTCTTTAACCTCGCATCCTTAGTAATGTGTTTGTTTTAAACTATTGGAAGGCATTTTTCCAACAGCTTCTAGTCAGATTTAAGGGTCAAGTTATTTCCTTGCGTCTTCCTTACTCCCTCACAAGCTACCTTTGTCTTTGTTGATGAACCCCAATGCCGACAACTTCTTTATTTTCCTTCTAGCGGTGAGTTATGTGCCTGTAAATTCGTATTGTGTTTAATGGTGCTATCCATGGAAGAGAATTGGTGATTGTGGTGTAACAACACTACCTTTATTTGATTTTGCAATTTTACTTACTATTGCCAGCGAATTAAGTGGTTGTGGTGGAGTGGTGTGAATTGATTTTAATGGAATAGTATAACGTTTATATATTACAAGGGCAACAAATGTTAATATTGCATGGACAACGTTATACCAACATTTATAATTTATTAGCAACAACTAGATTATTGTTAATCCATATCTTCACTTAATTCCTGTGTTGACAGCGAATTTTCGTCAGCGAATTACTGTGTTCTGTGATGAGTGTTGATGAGCGATTTTCATCTTTTTGATAGCCTTTTGAATGCATAGTGATAGCGTGTTAATGGATAGCATTACCTATGTTGGACAACACATGTTTTTAGACAATAGTTAGATAGTGGTTAAATATGGACAACCATCTTGGGTGCGCAATTGTATAACTGAGCATTTCAGTGATGGGCGATTCTTAAATTGTTAGACATCCACTCAAATAGCCTTCACACAACAACATTTTTTTTTACCCAGCAAAGTCGCCCAGTTTTTACCTCATCATTAATGATTAATACTTGACTACATTTTAGCATGATCTTACAGCTAGCTTGGGTAGCGACTTCCGTTTTTAGTGACAACGTTTTAAGTAATATGCAGACCATAGATAACTGCCAGCAAACCTTCATAATGTATGAAAACAATATTTGAGAAGTGTGACGGTCATGCATGATTGGGTAGTGACTTTCATTTTTATAGACAACCCTATCCTATTTTTATATTCAGAAACCTCTTATGAACTCAACTTACACATATTTTTTACTACTATTGAATAGCGTGAGTAAATGTAGACAACCATTTTGGTTTTTGTCAGCGATTTTGGTATTTGTTAAGACAGGAAATTTTTGCATTATATCATAGCATTTTATTTTCAATTTTAATAAACGATAAGATGTCAATTATTATAGTTTCAAGTTTTACCAGATAGTGAATTTAGTTTTAAAGGATAGCGATATTTTTATCTGAATTTGGGATTGGGAATTTAGTTGCAGTGAACTTTTTCCTAATAATAATTGTTTTTAATGTGTATCAATTGATGTATGGTTGCAATAGAAATTGTGCGTCATAAATTTAATGCGTTGTGTAATTGTGATAGTCATCGATTTCCCTTGCATCTTGTTGACTCATTGAGTGGGTGTTTGGGTTTTTCGTCAAGTGGTTGACAGTTAATTCGGTCTCCTAGTGCCTTGAATTTTCTTGGGTTATAGGTCTAGATGTGTTAGGTACCGCCAGGGTCACCGTCACGCCTCTCACCTTGTGATGGCATGATTCCTTATGAAGGGATCATTGTGCACTCTGAGGGATAAAGGTGAATAATAACCTGGTCGGAGTCTGTGCTCCTGTTGTGGGTGTTTTTCATTGTAATTGATGATGGCACTAGGTTGTAATGCCTTAACGCGTTACGGTTTTGCACGCCATAGAGGTTTCCAATTACAGGTCCTCAATACGTTGTGTCAGGTTGGTTGATGTTGTCCTTTAGCTCGTAGGCATTGTCTTTCTTTTTCCAAGTGGGTGGTTGTTTATATCTATCTAGAATTATCACCTGTTTTTCCCAACTGCCCTTGTGCCAGTGCGTGGAGTCATAGTTTCATGTTTCCTAGACTGTGTGCTTGCATTTGTCATCAATGGTGTGGTTAAACTGTTGGTGTCACTGCCTTTTTGCGTAAAAATAGAAAAAAAAAAAATGCACTTTTGCTTCGCTTGTAGTCATAACGATGGGGCCATTACATACTTGTTGTCCTTGATTTCCTTCTTGATGCAAAAAAAAAAAATTTCATCGCTTGTAGTCGTAATGAAGGGGTCATTACATTATCAAATTATAGTTTCTAACTTATAATTTAAATTTTGTTTGATTTGGAAATGTGGTTGAAAATAGTCAAAACAAGTCATCAAATTTTATAGTTTCTTATGAATTTTCACAATGAAATGACAGTCCAACACTAAACTGGTTGTGTTAGTCTTTGATTTATTTTCAAGCTTTCAATATATTTATTCAAGAAAATGTGAAATAAAAATTATAGTTTCTAGAACTTATAATTTAAATTTTGTTTGATTTGGAAATATGGTTGAAAATAGTCAAAACAAGTCATCAAATTTTATAGTTTCTTATGAAATTTCACAATGAAATGACAGTCCAACACTAAACTGGTTATGTTAGCTTTTGGTTTCTTTTCAAGCTTTCAATATATTTATTCAAGAAAATGTGAAAAAAAAATGTGTATTTTTTAATAAAAATTGAAATAAAAACATGATTTAGAAAGTAAAATTAAAATATACTTTAATATAAGTATGCGATTTTCATTAAAATTTATATTGATATAAATTTGTATGTATCGAAAATGGTAGAAAATGTTGATCTTTATCAGTCATCTTCACATTGGAAGTATTCACTAATGTTAGTCGTATGACACCTACCATTAATGGAAGTATTGACTATATCATTAATGGAAGTATTCACTATGATAGTCCAACACTAAACTGGTTATGTGAGTCTTTGGTTTCTTTTTGAGCTTTCAATATATTTATTCAAGAAAATGTGAAATAAAAATTGAAATAAAAACATGTTTTATAACCTATTTTGATATGTAAAATTAAAATATACTTTAATATGAGTAAGCGATTTTCATTAAAATTATTGATATAAATTGTTTTCATATTGAAAAGGGTAGAAAATGGTTGATGGAAATTATCAATCCTCTGCACATTGGAAGTATTCACTAATGCCATTAATATGACACCTACCATTAACTCAATTAAAATTATGAAAATCTAAATGCATCAAACCAAGCCTTAGTAGATGACCTCTTATTTTATTCTTTTTGTTATCGAGCCACAAAATCAAATTCATTTTCAACTTAAGTTTTTTTCAATCAAACTCAATGAAAACTATGTTTAATGTGTAGAATATAAGTAACTTGTTACCTGTTCATCATACACATTTTTCAAGTAGCTCATAATTTCAATTTTGTTTTCAATTTGCTTCAAGATATTGAAATCTAAATGCAAAAATTTAACAATTTAATATAATATCAACACTTACGGAATCAAAATTTACAATTTCATAATTAAAATTGACACTTTTAAAGATGACTTTAAAATTTTTAATTAGGATGTTAATCATATGTATTACCTTGAATTCTTTAATTAGTATGTTAATCATACACTTTAAGATCTCTTTAAAGTTTTTCTAAGCCATTGTAACAAACCTCCTCGTTACGACAACAACTCTGATAACAGGTACAATATTTTTCTTTTAAAGGGTGTGCGTGCATGTAAAAGGAAACAGACACACTTGACTCACGTCGCCACCCGACGACGAATGAGACGCAACCATGAAGAACATAACAAGACGAAAAGGACGCACGACAAGTAATTGCATGCATAAACGACGATCACACGACAATAAGTAAAACTGATTACCCGCCCATCCTACCCTGCAATGGTTAGGACCTCCAAGACACATAAGCAACACTCAAGCCCAGGTTCCCATCGATTTTAACCATTTAAGGTCTCAGGGCTGGCGACTGTTCTGAGGAACATGGAGGTGTCTACATCCCGCCCGACACAAATAGACCAAGCAACTAACTGATTACAATCAAGTACAGCATAAATAAGAAGAACGACTACGTCCCTTACGGAAGGTGCATGAAAAAAGGACTCCAACAATGAACACCCAAGTTCAACATTATTTAAAATGAACAACTTTCCTCATTTACTAAATCTTAATAATTTATGGTACTTAGTTCAAGGTACCCTTCATTTTATAAGTCATCAAAACGCTGAAATTCCTTGGCATTGTAATAAAATGACGATGTCATCACATTTTATGATATCCAATACTAACATTTTGTTTTATTTTATAAGGAACTAACATTACCTTTACATATTTCAACAATACATTATATTGAAATTACTCCACACATATTACAATGACAAGAGATTTCGGCAAGGTACCAATGCCATGACACATTATCATAACACATCACATCTTATGCCCTAAAATTTGATTAGCATTAACATAACACATCCCATCTTATATCATGATGACTTGCCATTAAAATATCAATAACCAATCACATCACTCATTGTATGCTACCAGTGCAATGAAGTTATAATAACTTTACCATAAATGAAGTCAACATTCATCTATATTACCGTAACCTTGCCATATCATCACTTCTACATTACAAAAATATTCAATTAAAAATAAGGAGTTTACCTTTTACTTGCTATAATAAAAAGGACACTATGGTAACATTTCCATAACCTAATCGTATCATTACTTTACATCACAATTACTCAATTAAAAATAAGGAGTTTACCTTGCTGTGTTATCACTAACAATTGTTACCATTAAAACCATATTACTTTAACAATCATTATTTTATCAATTATTACATAATTCCTTCTACATTACTTTAACATTTCATTACCTCACATTCACATCCCATTACATCAACTTCCATTGCTTTGTATTAACATTAACTAACTTAAGTAGCTTGCTATTATTAAATACTGACTAAATTACTGTTAATGAAATGTTAACTAAAACAGGGTGGGTTGCCTTTATAAAATAATGCAGATTGTTGTATTTAGAGAACAACCAAAAAGTAGAATGTTGTGTGGATGTTAACTAAATAAGTAAAAGCTTGATTAATTACTGCAGATTATAATAAAAGCAGAATATAATAATATTAATTAGAGAAAAATATAATAAAAGCAGTAGATGGGTCACTGCCACAAGTGGGCTCTGTGTTCGATACTAAAAGCATTTGAACCTTCGACTGGGCAAAAATTTCCAGGATATAATTAATCTCAAGTTATGTCTGCAAAGCCCATATTTCACCCTGAAAGTCTGGAATGTTTTCATAATTACAGATTCGCTTTGATTTGGAAGGTAATTTGCCGAACAAATAGATTTCCCATAAAAGTAAAGCAATGAGTAGAACAGTAAGGTTATTGAAATTGTAAGGCACTAAACTTTGTTAAAATTAAAGGGAAAATTTTTAAAACCATAATTTAAAGAAATCATAATGATAAAGGAGGTAAAACAATAGGAAACTACAGTAGGAAAAGCCACGCAATGGTTACTCAGGTATTCCAAAACCCACAAGGAATTCACACCGTTATTCCTGCTTGTGTTCTGGCGTTTCTACCGCAACAGTGATAATGCCAACGTCTCGTCCCACTGTAGCTCATCAATAACAAGTAAATTCACTACCGGGAGGGGTGGAAACACAGCCTAAATAAATGCCAGAGGTTAACAGCGCTGAGCCCAGAATTGGTGCTGACAGCGAGAATAGAAACTGCGAACACCAGTCTTGGCTTGCCAAAGAAGGGATGATGAAAACAAAGTCCTTCCTCACAGCACCAGAAACTATGGGTGGGGTACATGCCTGAAAATCAAGGGGCAGTCAACTGGCGTTTTTCAGATTCAAGGATCAGTCGGGAGGTTTATTTTGACGGCGTCTGGAAATCCTTTCTCAGCAGTGCGTAGAGCGACGGTAGAGGTGAAGGCCTGAACCACTGTTCAACATTACGCTGAGGGAGGGGTGATCGGCCTTGTCAGGACGCGACCTTACCCTGCCAAGGCAAAAACGAAAAGGGTAAGAGATTAGCACCGTTTGCAGGGCAGAAATTGTGTGGAAATACTATCGTTGCAGAGACAGGTTGCCAGGAAACCAGGAGACAGTTGAGTCTGACCCCAAAAATTTTAGCACCTCAATCTTGCTAGAATAAACTTAGCCAAATTATGGTGTCTTGTAGAATCCAGAGATCTGAAGAATGCCTTCGTTGGCCGCCCAATAGAGTTACATAAATCATTCTAAAATTCACATAAAAGACTGGCTCGGGTAAAGAAATGACACTCTGAGAACTGAACTCGGGACCTCTCGCGCCCTAAGCGAGAATCATACAGTTAGACCAAAGCCCTCGCACGGAAATCCTCCGCTTCAATTTTTTTGGTTTAAGGATGGAACTACAGGTAAGAAGGAGAGTGGTTGGACAGCAACTTTAAGTTCTAAATCAACAAGAAAAATAGTCAACTGGTTAGTGAGGCATTGCACCTAAATTTCTAATCATACTGGCGGTTTTGGATAGGTAAATGTCAATCCAAGCAGGCTAGCAACTTTTAACCAGAGGCAGTATGGCCAGATCAGAATATAACTACAATACGTAAACCCCTTTTGGCATAAAAATTCTAGTCCACGAGGTTCATTACAAATTTCTAAGAGAACCCTCATTACATAATTTTTAATGCGCAAAATGTGAACTTAGTGTGCACAGCAGTCGAAGAATATAATCTAATTTCCAGAAATCAATTCAACATGAAAAATTTCAGCATCGATTTAACATGTAAAATTTCATCATTAAAACTCAGACATATCATTTCGGCCATAAAAATTTTCAGACACAAAAGTTCGGAGCTTGTTCGGAATATAATCTAATCCCAATCGAGCAGGTTAGAGGGATGGGTTTCCTGCACAAAAACAAACTACATCCACAATAATACACATACAGGTCTAAATTATACATCCTATACAATCTATCATTCACCGAATAAAAACATACCTTTGCCTATTCGCCTGCTCCGGGTGACGTCCGCGCGCTCCTTGCCACTCCCGCTCGCCAACCGTCGAGACCTCACCGGTACCTCCCAGCCAATCGCTAGGGGTACTCTGCTTCCCCATTAGCCCCCCGAGCCGCAAAGGGGCCACACACAATCCAGATGATATGCCTAGCTTCCCAGCTCGCCTTGCAAGGCTGAGCTACCACTCCAATACAAGCTAAGAAAATCCCAACTCCTCACAAGCAATCAGTCAAGTCACAATTTGGCAGCGTAACGATACGCTAACCACTGATCCCCTTCTTCCTCATCTCCCTTTCTTTTTATAGAGTTTTGAGACCCACCAACTTTCCTAAATCACAATTAATTTAAGTTTTAATAAAAATAATTTTAATTGTTCTCCATCGCACAAGTGTCGTCCATCCCCCTCTTTTCTCCATTAATTATTTTCTTTAAATTTATTAATTGCCTCAATTCCCTCACCCACCTAGAAATGCTCCTAAAATTACTCTTAGGTGTTCCTAGATCCCCTTACATGTTTTAAATACTTTCCTAAGAAAAATATGTTACTAAATTAGCTCAGATTAGCAGGTTCTTAATTTCAGATTCCTTACTATGTTGACCGTGCTTTTTACCATAAGTTCCCATCTTTCCTCTTTTTATTAAAGCCCAAAATGGCAGTTGCGTTATTAAATCTTTCCCATTTATTATTTATTTAATATTTTTTTTGTTCTTTCACAAGTTAGGGATAATTTCCTTTTTGCACGATTTTAACACCATTAGTTTTAATTAAATTCTTATTCTCGTCATTTACCCCAAGAATTTCATGAAGACCAAACTATTACTTAAGTGGGTTTTTTTGTTTAAAATGTTATTTTTATTCTAGGCTCTTTCTCTTAAGGTTAGACTAAATTTTTACCCTAGAAAAGTTTTAGACTTAGGACTTAGATTCTGAACTGGGCGACACTTGGTTAGGGAAGTTGTTTAAGGATTTATTAAGGCGTTAAAGTCTTAGGGCCATTTAGGTTTGTTTCCTTCATCAACATCAATGCAATGTGCCCTTCAGGATGCACCACGTGCTCCAAGGGTGCCACTCGCCTCATTCGTTTCCTTTGCGCGACGTGCCCTTCAGGATGCACCACATGCTCCAAGGGTGCCACTCGCCGACNAATAAGGCCCCTGCCTTATTGCGCACCCCTTAGAATCATCGTGAGCGACTGTCGCAGTCTACCCTCACGGCATCGTGGATCCTCTCGAACTAGGAAATTGTTAACCTACAGTTCGAGCCACAGCATGAGTGCTAGTAGGTTGTGGCAGGGTTGCTGTCCACACCTCTCCCTCAGCCTCTCTAGAAATCATGTGTGGCCCCTTTACTCCATATGTGAGTCTGGTCGACAAGCTATCGTCAGCCTGCATCATCCAAAAATCATGTCAGAACATGTCAACATCATATCATCAAATCAATGAAATATCGCAGTAAATAAATCAACCCAATAGCACACTCCCTAACTCAATCCAGAGTCTAAGGGGGTTCCACCGATGCCTCTGCATCCTCAAGGTCCAAAAACCCTGCACACTCAATACAACTGAGTCAAAATCACCTGTCTACGTCAAGCAGTAAAACATCATGTCATCTATCATAACGCATCATAATCAAGGGTAAATGTTTTAACATCATAAAAGTCTAGATCACTTGCGAGCAAGTGTCCTCAAAGAATAAGTTTCCTCAGTGCGCCAGAGCGGGATGTTACAGCCATCAATAGTCCTTTATAATGACATGGAAATTGGTCCTAGTTTTGATATGAAGTTATCATCTTCATATGAAAAAGCATTGAACAATCAAATTGCAAATAAAGAATGCAAATCCTATATGTAGTAAATTGTTTACATGCATTAAAGGAAATTTGTGTATACGATTTGGATAATTTGTAGATTAAACTATAATCATCCAAAGTATAGGTCAATTTAGGTTCCCTAGATACAATCTATATAGGCTCTTCCCTGAAATTGTAAATAAGGCTTGGTAAACATTATAATTCATAAAAAATATAATGTTTCTTAATTGAATGGACCATGAAAGTAAACTAAACTATAAATGATTCTATAATCCTAGATATTCATAAATACTTGTACATTCAATGAAAAATATAAAATTCTGGAATGTACATGTCACTTGTTTAAAGAAATCGTAATGGTATTCCATCTTCAATTATTCGTTCATGATCAGCTTTGGACATTTCCCATTTTCTAAATTTTGTTTTTTTCTTGATTGAACTTCTATTAACTTTATGTGCGCTACACATACCAAATGACTATATTGACAACTTATGATATCTAACTGGTAGTCTTGAAAGTAAACATGAGTATTGGTTTGATAGGTTTCTTGAAAAAAATATCTTTTCAATACGATGGATCCTCTTTCATATATAAAACAGTTATCATCAAAATCTTCTAATAACCTCATCTTTTGTTCTGTGGATCACATCAAATAATATTTCAAGTTTTTAGTGTTGTCGACAAGTGAAACCACAACAAAGACATCTCCTGCAAATAATTCGATATATTGGACAACAAAATAGTTTGTGTTAGATTATCACACAAGTACATCTACAAGTTATTTGAAAACATTTAAACATAAAAATTACCTTCTCTAACAAGATCATAAAATCTATTGCCATCAACTAACACT
>JASDQU010737870.1:68943-80848 GCA_032191745.1 Picea mariana
ATAATATTTATTATTTGACTTTTATTAAAAAATTGGAAAAACAATTAAAATATTTAAGTATCTTAGAGTTTTCTTAGTACAAGTCTCTTAAATGAAAATAGTGTAGGGAGCTTTAAGTGAATAGTATATAAGGAACAATATTTGTTAAGGTTTTTCAAATGGTGTAGCAAGTTAAGTGGGCTAGATTGTGGAGAAAATTGTACATTTAAATACTCTTAAGCAAGAGAAGTCTGGGATAAGTGACTACGTAGAGAAAGTTTTAGTTACCAGATCATAAATATAGATCACAAATTAATGACTTACTTTAAATTAATCCCAAAAAATAACATATAATTAAAATACCAAAAATTTCAATGCTAAATAAAAATATAAAAAAAAAATTATCATAAAAATTAATATCATTTTTTTAATCAATAGTAATTTTTATTTGAGGTAATGTAAAAGATAAAGGGAAAATACTTTCACCTTGTACTAAGATTTAAGGCGAAAGAAGGGGAATAAATTTTGTTTTCTCATTTGCAAATGTACACTACACTACTTATGAAAACGATCATTTTCTTCTCCTAATTAGTTTTTCTATTTAGAGGTCGTTCCCAAATTTCCTTCCGTGTTGAAGCTAGAGGTCGTTCCCAAATTTCCTAAGTCGATGGAGCGTGATTCATTTTTATTCATGATTGTCCCTTCCCATTTCAATTTGTAGATTAAAGCTTAAGAGTCCTTGCAAAGAAGCATAACTAGAAGCATGATACCCAAATGTTATTTCCACAATTCATCTCAATAGATCCGGTAACATATGGTGTATATCTAAAATAAAATTTAGTGTATATCTAAAATTTAAGTGCAATTTAGCTTATTTAAGGATAGTTGCATATTTAGATTCTCGTAAGTGTTATCTTCATTTATTTTCTAAGAAATACGAATGCTACATTTATCTTGTATAATAGAAGTGGAATAAGGCCCCACGGACATGTGAATTGAGGACATGCTACATGGGTTATAAGGACTGGTGGATAGGATTTCCTTCCATTGTTCATTGTTTGAGGTACTTCATCTTGATGAGTGTTAGTATCCAATCTGAGTAGAGTTTTTGGTAGATATTTTCACTCAATTTTCCTTAGATCAATCCAAAATGAGAATCCATAATTAAACTTTTCTTTTTAATGAATCCTTTTTTAATTGATAGAGACCAACCATTATATTGGAGTGTTGACACTATGACTATACATAGTTACTATATTAATAGTTATATGTTTCCCATCATGCTTATAGTGGGTGTTAAAGTGTTTTCAATGCATTATGAGTGAAATTGATAATGTTGTTGTCCTACACAAAAAAAAAAATTGGTCCAAGGGTTTTGTAGCAATAGATTATTAGAAGTACTCAACATCTCAAGCATTAGATTTGATACAACCACTAGTAAAAAAAACTCAAAGGATTGCTGTCAATTTGACCATGACAAAAACTTTTTAAAGATTTTTCTACTCAATTTAGTAGAGAGTTAAATAAGCAACTCCTTTCACATTGACATTCTTTTCTAATTTTTTTTTATAATCATAGCATAAGACACTTAGAAACTAAATTTGAAATCATTATCTTTTATTTTTCTATTGAATTTTTTGAGCAATAAATCTAATGCAAATATTTAAAATCTCTTTTAATAATGTATTTCATATTTTCGTTAATATACAAATATATACATGCATTTTTTTTAAATGGTCTTGAAATAGCTATTGCAAGTTATAGCCCCCAAGGTAGAAATCTTAACCAATAAAAACTAGCCATGTAGAGCCACCAATATTAAAGTGTCATAAGTACCATAATGCCCAAAGAATAAAGCAATAATCATAAACCACCAGCACCTAAGTCTAGAGAAAATAAACATATGAAGATGGTGTAGTAATTAATCATGGATTAGGAAGAGGTTGTTTATCCTTTGAGCGGAGATCTCGTCATTTAGTTATAGGCTTAATATAAATTGTTATGGGTTCCCATAATTTGTTTTGTGATTGGGTTCATCAGGATGATCTAGTCCTAAAATGGTTCATGGAATAGTAGGAAATTTGTTGAAACAAGAAACCTCTATGAACATTCCTAGGGGCTAGCTCCTTTGTCTCTCTCGATGTAGTATTACAACTTACCCTACTCTTTTCTAGTGTCTATGACCACTTGAATCTTAGGAATGTGGAGAGTGAGTAGGAGAGTGTGTTTTCAGTCATTCACTTCTCATAGTGCATGGAACATTAGTCTGGTATAACATCAAATCATGTAGGTGGGCTACTTACATCCCCACCTTCTGCATTTGCACCTAAACTTGTAGAATTATATGGGTGAATACTATAGACCCTTTTTTCTAGGTAAAATCATTGATGTTCTATGAATTGTTAAATAAAAATTCATTTATTATTTTTCAAAAATGGTATAAGATATAAAATATATTTTAGTTCCATGATGTGTGAAAACATATATTCCAAGGGAGATAATATCTCAATGGAGAAGCCACTAAAGTATCTCAATGGAGAAGCCACTAAAGTGATATTGGATGGGAATACATATTGACAAATTTTAAAATCCCATGCTCAAGATTATTAAGAAAATTTACAAAATTGGAATATAGCCTTTGGACTTTTATTCTTGGGACATAATGGGAATTTATGGTGTAAAATACATAAGTTCTTATAATGTTTCCCTATTTGAATGTCATCATATATTAAGGACAAAGATAAAAATGTTATCTAACACCTATAATTGCATAGGTAATTTTTATGGATACTAGAGAAAAATATACCAACTCTATAGCTCATGGGTGCCCCCCCTTTCCTTTTATTTTCCCAAAACCTCTACTTTGTATTTTCCTTTTTTTTCACTTTTTCAAGCACTAGTCAATTTTAAATGTGAAATGTGAAGCTCCTAATCTTTTCCACTATTCCTCATTCCATTTCCTCTGCACTTGTCATCCCTCCACATTCACCTTTAGCACTTGGAATATTTTCGAGTGAGAATACTGAATATCCATGACATGACCTTTTCCCCATATCCATATCAACATACCACTACATTATTGTCCACTGCATCACATCATCACTTTGCATCATCCACAACTATGCATCATGGTATCCCTCTATTACTCATCTCAAATTCACTACCTCTGCATACATTTCTTTGCAATGTGGAATGTGGACTATAGAGACTCCAACTAGCTTCATTCCATTATTTTCCTTTCCCTGCCTCTACATCATAATCTAACATTTGTAAATTTTTCTAACACTAGGTGACCATTGTCCTAATGTTCTCTCGTTAAATAAATAAAAATAGAAAATTAAATTTTCGAACAATGAGTTCATCACACAATAGTTTAAAAAATGAACAATGGAAGAAAAAATGAAACCCATACATACCTAAGGATTTCTCCTTGAACTTCCCTTTTCATTTATTTGATCAAATCTTACAAGTTGATCTCTACAATATACTTGAACCAACAATTGCGTGGTCCATACAATCACCTCAAATAGAAGTTTATGGCTTATGTAAAGGAAGGTATAACTATAACTATGTGACCTAATTTGTTTCTTCATGTTTTCAATAATGGACCACTCTTCCTCTCCTTTTAACACTAAAGCAAACTAACAATTCCATAGAAGATTGTGCACAACCATATCTGATAGTGTATAACACGTGCAAAAAGAAAACATTGCTACAATAGTAGTACAATCTATATGACCTATTGATGTCTTATTGGTCTCTTTAGTATATTTTCTCCTTTTCTTTCTGATGCACTCTTCCTTCATCTAGCTCTTTTTCTCTCTTCTCATTCTAGTTCTATTGGAACCTTTAGTTCCTTGGTAAACATCACCTATATTTTCCTCCATATTGAGTTTATGAGGGGGTTTTGGAACCTTCAATTCCTTGGTAACCCTCACCTTGTAATATTAAAGGAGTTGACCATTCTCGGGATCTAATAATTGAATAAATATGCATTGACCATGTTCACTTTGGATTCCATATCCACTTTTCATGGACACTGATAACCAATGTGATCTTGTGGTTGTTAGTTTGGCCCATATCCAAATTTATTTATAGATGGTCCTTTGGATTAGTCTATCATCGACAAATATCATGAAGATCATTCACATTCTTATGGAGTGTGCTTGTTTTTCTTCAATGCAACAATGTCTTTAGACACCACTGCTATTATTGGAATCTCATTTTCTCACTCCTGCTATCACTTACCTATTCCAACATATATTATAAGAGTTGTTGGTTCTTGATCAGGGTGTTTCAAAATGTGAGTGAGTTCCAATCAGGTTAGTTTTCATGGTATAGTAATGTTCTCTATGTATTGTTTTGGGATGAACGTTTAGTGAATTGAAGAGTTTGATACACTACATTTGACCATCGTGTGCCCTATTTTGGTGATTTGGAAATTTCTTGGTTATTGTCATATCCATGAACAATCTATAGAAAGAGTTTATTGGCAAATCTATATTATTAGGATCCTATGGAGTTTTTGATATATGGTTTTGATAGCGTGTCTCACTTCTGCGTGGTGTTGACTACACTTTGGTGTATGCATTGAAGTCTCAACTAGACCTATAGTTGACTGAAGTCGACCAAGGATCGACAATAACTCTCTTTCTCAACTCAACTAAATGTATCTCTTCTCGACTTGATTGACCATGTTTGTGGGATGAGGTTCAACTAACCCTCAACATCTTTGGTTTGTTTTCTTTCTCATTGACTAGATACTTGATTGTTTGACGTCAACTAGAGATATTCCTGAACTACCCTTTTTTTGAATGGAGGAGGATAGGAACAACTAGTGACTTGACTAAACCAGATCCAACCAAACCAACATTTCATTGATTGGTGGCTCAACTAAACCTACACTCTGTTTTTTGGCTACATGGGTAAATGATCGAATGGAAGATGGATGTGTGCACTACTGCATTTTTTTTGGAAAATGGATGCCCTACTACCAGTTAAAACATTTTGGGTTCTCTATAAATTGCCATGGATATTCCACTAGAATAGTTCTTCACAACATATATGATAAATAAAACAAAAATCTACACCATGAAGGTCAAATTCATTTAGATTCCATAATCTTTAGTTACTGAATTTTCTTCTTATGCATGAAATAGATCAAATGTGGAAATTAGAGAACAACAAAATACTATCACACACCATCCACAAAAATAACATAAATGTTTTCTTTGGGAAACCTTTATGGGATAAAAACCAACTAGAAGGTGAGGCTTCTCTGCTCTCTTTTTTCTCGTATGGAAATAATGCAAGTACAAAGGAGAGGGCACTCTATATGGAGTTACTTGAGACCTGTGGCCTGTTAGGATGTTACAAACAGTAATCCCCTTTTTTATTCTCTCTAATTTCCCACTCCCAATTGTTCTTCTCTACTATGGAACCAAATACAATAACATAGAATGGAACCCCTTCTCTTCCTAGCAGCCCAGTATTTAAAATAACCTGATAGCCATTGAGTGGTAGGGTTTTGACTTTCTCAACCCTTAATTGTGATAAGGGTTTGCACCTTATATAACTTTATTATAAAATACGTTATATGGTTAGCCCCACATATTTAAGTAATGGAGGTTGACATGGCATCCACTCGCACCATGGTGATCAATAAGGTAGGTCAACGTGCAAGAGGAAGAAATTTCTCATACAAACTCTAATTGAGGCGATTCTTGCATCATTGGAAAGGTATCATCGCACAGAATATAATGAAATCTTAATAGTAAGTTTTGAATGATAAAAAAGTGTTGTTTATGCCTAAAAATGGATATATAATATTTTAGATGTTTTTTTGGACCTAAATTTTGAAATATGGATCAGTCGCTAAAATGGCTCTACAAGTTGATTCCTCTAATATTTTTCACCCGTAAAGCAATGACATAGATGAAAAATAATATAATGATCCCATATGGATCATACCTCCCCATTTAGGGAGGTTTTTGGTTCCCAAAAGGTTTATTGAATGAGGTGAGGAAATATTTTATCTACTTTCTCCATGAAGTACCATTTTTATTTTCTTGGAAGTTATCCTTTCAACCCAATCTCCCAAAGGTCATGTTGCCCCCTATCTTTTACTTCTAAAGCTCTTATGTAAAAATATGTCATATGTTAAATCTTTCTGAGCATCTGGTGTTGATTCCTCTATCGAAGGTAGGATCTGCTCCTCCTCTTGATCCAACATGAAAGGATTTTAGAGTTTGATATTCTCCACATTCACTACTGAGTAAATTCACATGTATGAGGGTAGATTGAGTTTGTAGGAGTTATCTCCCACATTTTCCAATACCTCAAAAGTACCATACCATAAAGCCTTGATCTTCTTACCAAGACCCTGTAGTCTTTCCTTATTCAGTTGTAACCATACTCTATCTTCCACTCTAAGTGGTCTCTCTATTATGTGTTGGTCATGTCTAGCCTTGTAATTTTCCTATGACTTCCTTGACATCTCCTGTACTTGAAAATGGATCTGCCTAATCTTCTCCATAAATTTTTCCACTTTTAATTCATCTCCTATGAGGTCCTCCCTCACTCCTCCTTGATGTCCATATAGAACATCTAAGGGTGAAGGTGGAAAATATCCAAAGAAACTTTCAAAAGGTGACTTACCAGTGGAAGTGTTGATTGATATATTATAAGTGTTGTATACAAATCATATTTGCATCCCATATCTTCAGATGCTTCAGATTGTAACCCCTCAAAAGTTACACCAAAGTCATGTTGACTACTTATGGTCATCCCATTTATTTGTGGATGGAATGTTGTATACCTTTTGAGTTGAGTGCCCGTCTGCTCCCATAATGTATCTCAGATGGAACTAAGAAATTATGTGTACCCTTTTAGAGATGATTCTCCTTGGTATCCCAAAGTGCACCTAAACCTACTCAAAGAACAAGTTTGTTGCTTGTTGTTGCTTAATGGTCTTTTTACAAGGCATGAGAATGTACATTTTGTCGAACTTGTGAATTAACAAAAATAGATAGTCATGTCCCTTCCTGTTTGTTGGTAAACCTCCCACAAAGTCCATGGAAATACTTTCCCAAGGTCAAGTGAGTATAGATAATGGATGGTATATACCTTGCTTCATGTTACTAGGCATGCTAGTACAACAAAGTATACATCCTATAATATACCATGCTACATATTATTGCATTATGAGCTAGTACATGTACCTCTGTAAGTTGGAAACTATCTTCCCAACACCAAAATTTCCTATAACCTTGAATGTGAGGTCCTCTCTAATACGATGCAATTTTTTACCTTTAGGGACACAAAGATTGTCGAGCTTGTAGAGTAAACAATTCTGGAAATGATAGTCATCCTTGTTGTCACCTTCTTCTATATGAATTTGTCATTGTAGTTGTTGAAATACCTCCTTGAAGTCCTCATCTTATATGTTTTCCTCTTTGTATGCAACATGGGTAAAATGATCCATGTGCGTCAAACTTTCCAAAGATGTAATCTTGGATGCGGGTGGTTGCGAAAGCATGTTTGCCAACTTATTTGTGCTACCTTACTTACAATTTATGACCAATTGAAACCAATGTAATAACCCCATCCATTTGTAGTCCTTGGTTTACTATAACTCACTTTGGGCCTACAATTGTTGGAGTGGTTGGTGATCTATGTGAATGATTCTCTACTTTCCCATCATATAGTGCTTCCACTTTTTGACAACTTGTACCAAGGCATAGAGCTTTTTGTCATAGGTAGGGTAGTTGAGGACTACCCCATGAAATAATTTAGAATGATAGAATACGATCCTTCATTCATGCATCAAGACTTCTTCCATTTCATACCCACTTGCATATGTTTCCTCTTTGAAGAGATTCTTCAATTTTGGTAGCACGAGCATTGGTTCTTGATTGATATTTATTTTCATCCCATCAAAGGAATTATGCTCATTCTTTCCCCACTAGAAACTTTTATTGATTGATGTTATTGTGTGGAGTGGTGGAGCTACTGATAAAATAAAAGATATGAACTTCCAAAAGTACTATGTTTCCCCAACAAAGATCCTAACATCTGTGCAATTTGTAGGAACTGACCATTTGATGATGGCCTCCATGTTGGAAGTATCTATCTTAAGTTCAACTCCACCGATTACATACTCCATATACACCAAATATTTTTGAGTGAGATTTCATTTCTTGAGATTGGCCAGTAGCTAGTGCTTATTTACGATTTCCAATACCTACATAAGATGTAATATTTTTTCCTACCATGTAGCACTATAAACCAATATATCATACAAATAGACAATAACAAATGAATCTAGATAAGGATGTAAAACATCATTCATTAGTCTCATAAATGTAGTTGTTGTGTTGCACAAACCGAATGGAATAATCAATCACTCATACAAACCTTGCCTTATCTTGAAGGCAGTCTTCCATGTATATTCTTCTTTAACACATGGTGATATCCTGATTTCAAATCTAGCTTAGTGAAGTACTTGGCATGCTGCATCTAGTCCAACAAATCATAGATCTTGGAAAAAAGGATGTTGATTCTTCAATCTAATCTTGTTCAATGCCCTGTAATCGATACACATTATCCAAGTCCCATCCTACTTGGGTGCAATTAGGATGGGTGACCCACACGGTGAGGTACTTGATTGAATCAGACCCTACTCCAACAACTGTTTCAACTACTTCTTTACTCCATTTGCTTCCATAAAAGACTATCTATACAACCCAATATTCAACAAACATGAGTCTGGCAATAATTGGATTTCATGCTTTACTTCCCTCTTAGGTGGCATCTCTTTAGGTTTTTAGAACACTCCCCTATATGCCTATAGCAACTAATCTAGTTTATGTTTCTACTCCTTAGGACACCCTTGTGGGGATGTCTTTACTTTTAACGACTCTTCACGAGACTAATTCTCCCTTAGTAAAATTAAAACATATTTCTTGCTAGAATTGATCAATTTCTTAGCTTGATTGGCACTTACCAGTGTGTTGATGGGTCCAAATGGCCTATCAAGTAAGTAAGGGAGAATGCCTGATGGCAGGTCCCAATTAGACCTACTCTTGTTTCGTGTAGCGTTTTGGACGAGTATGTGGGCCTCGTTGTTGCTTAGAATTAAAAGAAGAAAATGGAAATACAACAATGTATCCCCCTAAGAGTTCTAATCAATCCTAATACTAATCTAACTAGAAGAAAACTAATCTAATCCTAACTACTTCTAACCTATCCCAAGAGAAAAACTTAAAAGAATGAGTACAATGAAAGATAATATCATCATAACCATAAATAATTCATGTATGCTAATGATAAGTGATAACAACAATGTTGTGTATACATAAACAATTAGTTTTACAATGCATTCATAACATTGTTTCTGTACTCATAAGGAAAAATGTGATAGCATGAGCAGATAGAATAAAATAAATAAATAGGTCAGACAACAGGATTCTATGCTACTCAAGAAGAAGATAAATGCACAAAGAATCGTCTCATATACATTCATAAAAACCACAAATTTCTGAAATGTCTCTTGCTCTTTATTCATTCAGAAGTAAGAATATTTTATATCACTCACAAAGGGAAAAAGTTCTCATTTTACTTGAGTGAGCTCTCTTTTATAAGACAAGAGAGACTCTTTAGCTCTCGTGGATGTTAGTTTCATTTTCTCTCAATTTATTTTACATTTTCGAATTTGAATATGAAAGAGTTACAAATTTAATATGGAGAGTCTCATGGGTGGTTATTTTCTCCCTCAGGCAGTTCATAAATGACATTCATTTGCAAATATTAGTAGCTTTTCCTATTGGCATCATCTTCTATTCCTTGAGCTATGTTGGGATTTTTTGGTGTTTTCCTCTTGATTAATATCTTATGATATTATTCTCCTTTGTATTATATTTCCATCAAGTTATTATGGGTTTGATTTCGATGTTTGAAGCTTGAGATATTCCTGTTGGAACATAGCATAACATGTTCTTCAACCAAATTCAAGTTTTTTTCTGTGTGTTTTTCATTTTCAGACCATTTATTCTCTCAATCTTCCAATAATTCATACTTCATCCTATTATTCTATCTTCCATATTTCCTGCAAGCTATCTTGAGCCTAGTTTCATTTCATGTAGCCACAAATATGGATTATTGAAGTCTATACAAAAATTCCACATGCACAAGAGAGTTCAACACTTAGTGATTTAAATGGTTTTAGCCCATATAGATACTTTTAATAAGAACCTAAGAATGCATGGGACCTGCGACTTGTAATAAAATTTTAGCTAATTTCCCTCCTAAAAACTAGGAAAAAAAATAAAAAATAAAATAAACCTAAAATTATCCCGAAACCTATGTGGAAATCAAAATTAATAACAAAAATAAAAATAATCTAATTATCACCTACTTGAAAAAGTAATTACTAAAATTAACAATAATAAAATATTAAAATATTCACCCTAATTCGCGTGAAACTAGGAAATAAAAATAAGTAAATAATTAAATTAACTACAATGAAACATTATCCTCTAACCCATGCGAAAACCAAAACTAATTAAGGAAATAACCCCAATAAAAAATTAATTAATGAAATAACCCCCATCCAAAAATTAATTAAGGAAATAACCCCCATCCACCCATGTGCAATTATCAAAATTCATATAAAAATACCTAAAATTTAAAATATAATCAAAGTCCATATAATACAAAAATTCCACGCATGTTCTGATGGTTGTGATTCTGAGACACAATTTTCCGATAGTCTAATATTCCAATGGTCGGATCGAGCATGCTCAGAATGGTCTAATAAGAAATTGACATTACATTTCTTAGACATCTAGTTCTGATAGTATATGCATTCGGTAAATCAATTTTGGTAAATCTTGGTTAACTTTCCCATGAAAATACTGACGTGAAAAACATTGAATCATATAAAAGTTAAAAATTCCAAAAAGTCAGAACCCAAACAAATTTCAAAATTATTTATAAGGTTTTGGGAGTTTGGGCTTTGGGATGTAGGTTTGAATTTTGCACTTGAAAACTCCGAATAGTAAAACTTTTAACGTGAAATCTTCTGAATAGTTCAAGATCTGATGGGGTGAGGCAGGCTAAATGAGTTTGACATGAGTGCATCCCGAATTTTGGACTCTGATGTGTCAGGATGGTAATAGTCAAGTTATGTACGCACATTCTAATTCATCCCCACCATGATGGTAATCATTTCAGTTTGAAAACATTAGACTAACACATAGTCTTATGATGGTTCAAATATTTCCGATGAATTCTTGGTTGGTCTCAGTAAAGTTCATGGTAAAATCCAATGAGATAGGTTTGAGGTAAACTTCCCCATGGCTTGGTTTATTAATAAAATATTCATATAACTCCCAAAGGTATTCAGGAGGGAAGGTAGGGATTCAACGAAAATAGAAAGGATTCCCGAAAAATATGGATGTGTGTCTTAAATTTTAACCTTTTTATGGGAATTATCATGAATCACCTATGAGGGCTAATGGGGATCGACTTGGGATGTTATGTTATATTATTGTGGGAAAGAAAAATAAAAAGTAAGAAAGGTTGAATTAAAACTAAATAAAAAGAGGCCTTGGATGGGGTGCAACCTAGTTGAGTTTAATAATGGGCCACCTGGATGTCGGCATACCCTCCAATTGCATGGCCCTTTGTTTAAGATGAATAATTTACTCCTACACTCTCTTCGATGATATTGCACTCATGCTCAACATTAAGTCGCAAGTCCCATCGATGGTTGGCTCATCTCACTCTAGTACCGTCGAGTTAAATGAAATTTATGTTGTTATTATGGTTCTTGTATGGGATCCATTATTCCCTTCAATTATTTATGTTTTCCCTAGTCGTTTGCTTTCAATACACCTTGGTTGTTTTATTTCATATCTCCTTCATT
>JASDQU010737870.1:105736-135301 GCA_032191745.1 Picea mariana
AATACTGAATAATAATCTACAATGATACAAGGGAGGGTGTCTATACTCCGTTTTCCCTCTCGAACGGTGACTGTCTAATCTACAGCTAATTTCTATCTACCATCTTTAATTGTATTAACTGCCTTCCTATCTGTAACATAATACAATGCGCCTGACTTTGAATGCCTTTAGTAAACGGCGGCGCAACGAATACCAAGGTGAAATTCAAAATCAAAAGAAAAAAGGTTTGTTGGCTTGTCCAGCTGTACAATTCCTTTCCTCCTCGCACCGGTTCATATGATGAATTTCGAATGTTGCGGATGCTCCTGCATCATACTTCATCTTGATGGGTGGTAGTATCCAATATGAGTAGAGTTTTTGTTAGTATCCAATCTGAGTAGAGTTTTTGGTAGAGATTTTCACTCAATTTTCCTTAGATTAATCCAAAATGAGAATGCATAATTAAACTTTTCTTTTTAATGAATCCTTTTTTAATTGATAGAGACCAACCACTATATTGAAGTGTTGACACTATGACTATACATAGTTACTATATTAATAGTTATATGTTTCCCATCATGCTTATAGTGGGTGTTAAACTATTTTCAATGCATTATGAGTGAAATTGATAATGTTTTTGTTCTACACAAAAAAAATTGGTCCAAGGGTTTTGTAGTACTAGATTATTAGAAGTACTCAACATCTCAAGCATTAGATTTGATACAATCACTAGTCAAAAAAACTCAAAAGATTGTTGTCAATTTGACCATGACAAAGAATCTTCTAAAGATTTTTCTACTCAATTTAGTAGAAAGTTAAATAAGCAACTCCTTCCACATTGACATTCTTTTCTAATTTTTTTTTATAATCATAGCATAAGACACTTAGAAACTAAATTTGAAATCATTACCTTTTATTTTTCTATTGAATTTTTTTAGCAATAAATCTAATGCAAATATTTAAAATCTCTTTTAATAATGTGTTTCATATTTTCGTTAATATACAAATATATACATGCATTTTTTTAAAATGGTCTTGAAATAGCTATTGCAAGTTATAGCCCCAAGGTAGAAATCTTAACCAATAAAAACTAGCCATGTAGAGCCACCAATATTAAAGTGTCATAAGTACCACAATGCCCAAAGAATAAAGCAATAATCATAAACCACTAGAACCTAAGTCTAGAGAAAATAAACATATGAAGATGGTGTAGTAATTAATCATGGATTAGGAAGAGGTTGTTTATCCTTTGAGTGGAGATCTCGTCATTTAGCTATAGGCTTAATATAAACTGTTATGGGTTCCCATAATTTTTTTGTGATTGGGTTCATCAGGATGATCTAGTCCTAAAATGGTTCATGGAATAGTACGAAATTTGTTGAAACAAGAGACCTCTATGAACATTCCTAGGGGCTAGCTCCTTTGTCTCTCTCGATGTAGTTTTACAACTGACCCTACTCTTTTCTAGTGTTGATGACCACTTGAATCTTAGGAGTGTGGAGAGTAGGAGAGTGTGTTTTCAGTCATTCACTTCTCATAGTGCATGGAACATTAGTCTGGTACAACATCAAATCATGTAGGTGGGCTACTTACATCCCCACCTTCTGCATTTTCACCTAAACTTGTAGAATTATATGGGTGAATACTATAGACCCTTTTTTCTAGGTAAAATCATTGATGTTCTATGAATTGTTAAATAAAAAATCATTTATTATTTTTCAAAGATCATATAAGATATAAAATCTATTTTAGTTCCATGATGTGTGAAAACATATATCCCAAGGGAGATAATATCTCAATGGAGAAGCCACTAAAGTGATATTGGATGGGAATACAGATTGACAAATTTTAAAATCCCATGCTCAAGATTATTAAGAAAATTTACAAAATTGGAATATAGACTTTGGACTTTTATTCTTGAGACGTAATGGGAATTTATGGTGTAAAATACATAAGTTCTTATAATGTTTCCCTATTTGAATGTCATCATATATTAAGGACAAAGATAAAAATGTTATCTAACACCTATAATTGCATAGGTAATTTTTATGGATACTAGAGCAAAATATACCAACTCTATAGCTCATGCGTTCCCCCCCTTTCCTTTTATTTTCCCAAAACCTCTACTTTGTATTTTCCTTTTTTTTCACTTTTTCAAGCACTAGTCAATTTTAAATGTGAAATGTGAAGCTGCTAATCTTTTCCACTATTCCTCTTTCCATTTCCGTTGCACTTGTCATCCCTCCACATTCACCTTTAGCACTTGGAATCTTTTCGAGTGAGAATACTGAATATCCATGACATGACCTTTTCCCCCATATCCATATCAACATACCACTACATTATTGTCCACTGCATCACATCATCACTTTGCATCATCCACACCTATGCATCATGGTATCCCTCTATTACTCATCTCAAATTCACTACCTCTGCATACATTTCTTTGCAATGTGGAATGTGGACTATAGAGACTCCAACTAGCTTCATTCAATTATTTTCCTTTCCCTACCTCTACATAATCTAACATTTGTAAATTTTTCTAACACTAGGTGACCATTGTCCTAATGTTCTCTCGTTAAATAAATAAAAATAGAAAATTAAATTTTTGAACAATGAGTTAATCACACAATAGTTTAAAAAATGAACAATGGAAGAAAAAATGAAACCCATACATACCTAAGGATTTCTCCTTGAACTTCCCTTTTCATTCCTTTGATCAAATCTTACAAGTTGATCTCTACAATCTACTTGAACCAACAATTGTGTGGTCAATACAATCACCTCAAATAGAAGTTTATGGCTTATGTAAAGGAAGGTATAACTATAACTATGTGACCTAATCTGTTTCTTCATGTTTTCAATAGTGGACCACTCTTCCTCTCCTTTTAACACTAAAGCACACTAACAATTCCATAGAAGATTGTGCACAACCATATCTGATAGTGTATAACACGTGCAAAAAGAAAACATTGCTACAATAGTAGTACAACCTATATGACCTGTTGATGTCTTATTGGTCTCTTTAGTATATTTTCTCCTTTTCTTTCTGATGCACTCTTCCTTCATCTAGCTCTTTTTCTCTCTTCTCATTCTAGTTTTGTTGGAATCTTTAGTTCCTTGGTAAACATCACCTTATATTTTCCTCCATATTGAGTTTACGAGGGGGTTTTGGAACCTTCAGTTCCTTGGTAACCCTCACCTTGTAATATTAAAGGAGTTGACCATTCTTGGGATCTAATCATTGACTAAATATGCATTGACCATGTTCACTTTGGATTCCATATCCACTTTTTATGAACACTAATAACCAATGTGATCTTTTGGTTGTTAGTTTGGCCCATATCCAAAGTTATTTATAGATGGTCCTTTGGATTAGTCTATCATCGAAAGATATCATGAAGATCATTCACATTCTTATGGAGTGTGCTTGTTTTTCTTCAATGCAACAATGTCTTTAGACACCACTGCTATTATTGGAATCTCATTTTCTCACTCCTTCTATCACTTACCTATTCCAACATAGTATAAGAGTTGTTGGTTCTTGATCAGGGTGTTTCAAAATGTGAGTGAGTTCCACTCAGGTTAGTTTTCATGGTATAGTAATGTTCTCTATGTAGTGTTGTGGGACGAACATTTGGTGAATTGAAGAGGTTGATTCACTAGATTTGACCATCGTGTGCCCTATTTTGGTGATTTGGAAATTTCTTGGTTATTGTCATATCCATGAACAATCTATAGGAAGAGTTTATTGGAAAATCTATATTATTAGGATCTTATGGAGTTTTTGATAAATGGTTTTGATAAATCGTCTCACTTCTACATGGTGTTGACTACACTTTGGTGTATGCATTGAAGTCTCAACTAGACCTATACTTGACTGAAGTCAACCAAGGATCGACAATAACTCTCTTCCTCGACTCAACTAAACATATCTCTTCTCGACTCAATTGACCATGTTTGTGGGATGCAGTTCAACTAACCCTCAATATCTTTGGGTTGTTTTCTTTCTCATTGACTAGATACTTGATTGTTTGACGTCAACTAGAGATATTCCTGAACTACCTTTTTTTTTAATGGAGGAGGATAGGAACAACTAGTGACTTGACTATACTAGATTTGACCAAACCAACATTTCATTGATTGGTGGCTCAACTAAACCTACACTCTATTTTTTGGCTCCATGGGTAAAAGATCAAATGGAAGATGGATGTGTGCACTACTGCATTTTTTTTGGAAAATGGATGCCCTAGTACCAGTTAAAACATTTTGGGTTCTCTATAAATTGCCATGGATATTCCACTGGAATAGTTCTTCACAACATATCTGATAAATAAAACAAAAATCTACACTATGAAGGTCAAATTCATTTAGATTCCATAATCTTTAGTTATTGAATTTTCTTCTTATGCATGAAATAGATAAAATGTGGAAATTAGAGAACAACAAAATACTATCACACACCATCCACAAAAATAACATAAATATTTTCTTTGGGAAACCTTTATGGGGTAAAAACCAACTAGAAGGTGAGGCTTCTCTGCTCTCTTTTTTCTCATATGGAAATAATGCAAGTACAAAGGAGAGGGCACTCTATATGGAGTTACTTGAGACTTGTGGCGTGTTAGGATGCTACAAACAGTAATCCCCTTTTTTATTCTCTCTAATTTCCCACTCCCAGTTGTTCTTCTCTACTATGGAACAAAATACAATAACATAGAATGGAACCCCTTCTCCTCCTAGCGGCCCAGTATTTAAAATAACCTGATAGCCATTGAGTGGTAGGGTTTTGACTTCCTCAACCCTTAATTGTGATAAGGGTTTGGACCTTATATAACTTTATTATAAAATACGTTATATGGTTAGTCCCACATATTTATGTAATGGAGGTTGACATGGAATCCACTCACACCATGGCGATCAATACGGTAGGTCAATGTGTGGGAGGAAGAAATTTCTCATACAAACTCTTATTGAGGCAATTCTTTCATCATTGGAAAGGTATCATCGCATAGAATATAATGAAATCTTAATAGTAAGTTTTGAATGATAAAAAAGTGTTGTTTTATGCCCAAAAATGGCTATATAATATTTTAGATGTTTTTTTGGACCTAAATTTTGAAATATGGACCAGTCGCTAAAATGGCTCTACAAGTTGATTCCTCTAATATTTTTCACCCGTAAAGCAACGACATAGATGAAAAATAATATAATGGTCCCATATGGATCATACCTCCTCATTTAGGGAGGTTTTTGGTTCCCAAAAGGTTTACTGAATGAGGTGAGGAAATGTTTTCTCTACTTTCTCCATGAAGTATCATTTTTATTTTCTTTGAAGTTATCCTTTCAACCCAATCTCCCAAAGGTCATGTTGCCCCCTGTCTTTTACTTCTAAAGCTCTTATGTAAAACTATGTCCTATGTTAAATATTCCTGAGCATTTGGTGCTAATTCCTCTGTCGAAGGTAGGACCTGCTCCTCCTCTTGATCCAACATGAAAGAATTTTAGAGTTTGATATTCTCCACATTCACTACTAAGTAAATGCACATGCATGAGGGTAGATTGATTTTGTAGGAGTTATCTCCCACATTTTCCAATACCTTAAAAGTACCATACCATAAAGCCTTGATCTTCTTACCAAGACCCTGTAGTCTTTCCTTATTCAGTTGTAACCATACTCTATCTTCCACTCTAAGTGGTCTCTCTGTTATGTGTTGGTCATGTCTATCCTTGTAATTTTCCTATGACTTCCTTGACATTTCCTGTACTTGAAAATGGATCTGCCTAATCTTCTCAACAATTTTTTCCACTTTTAATTCATCTCCTATGAGGTCCTCCCTCACTCCTCCTTGATGTCCATATATAACATCTAAGGGTGAAGGTGGAAAATATCCAAAGAAACTTTCAAAAGGTGACTTACCAGTGGAAGTGTTGATTGATATATTATAAGTGTTGTATACAAATCATATTTTCATCCCATATCTTCAGATGCTTCGGATTGTAACCCCTCAAAAGTTACACCAAAGTCATATTGACTACTTATGTCTTCCCATTTATTTATGGATGGAATGTTGTATACCTTTTGAGTTAAGTGCCCATCTTCTCCCACAATGTATCTCAGAAGGCACTAAGAAATTATGTGTCCACTTTTAGAGATGATTCTCCTTGGTATCCCAAAGTGCACCCAAACCTGCTCAAAGAATATGTTTGTTGCTTCTTGTCACTTAATGGTTTTTTTACAAGGCATGAGAATGTACATTTTTTTGAACTTGTGAATTAACAAAAATAGATAGTCATGTCCCTTCCTGTTTGTTGGTAAACCTCCCACAAAGTCCACGGAAATACTTTCCCAAGGTCAAGTGGGTATAGGTAATGGATGGATATACCTTGCTTCATGTTACTAGGCATGCTAGTACAACAAAGTATGCATCCTATAATATACCATGCTACATATTATTGCATTCTGGGCTAGTACACATACCTCTGTAAGTTGGAAACTATCTTCCCAACACCAAAATTTCCTATAACCTTGGATGTGAGGTCCTCTCTAATACGATGCAATTTTTTACCTTTAGGGACATAAAGATTGTCGAGCTTGTAGAGTAAACAATTTTGGAAACGATAGTCATCCTTGTTGTCACCTTCTTCTATATGAATTTGTCCTTGTAGTTGTTGAAATACCTCCTTGAAGTACTCATCTTATATTTTTTCCTCTGTGTATGCAACATGGGTAAAATGATCCATGTGCGTCAAAGTTTCCAAAGATGTAATCTTAGATGCGGGTGGTTGCGAAAGCATGTCTGCCAACTTATTTGTGCTACCTTACTTACAATTTATGACCAATTGAAACCAATGTAATAACCCCGTCCCTTTGTAGTCCTTGGTTTACTATAACTCACTTTGGGCCTGCAAATGTTGGAGTGATTGGTGATCTATGTGAATGATGCTCCACTTTCCCATCATATAGTGCTTCCACTTTTTGACAACTTGTACGAGGGCATAGAGATTTTTGTCATAGGTAGGGTAGTTGAGGACTGCCCCATGAAATAATTTAGAATGATAGAATATGATCCTTCATTCATGCATCATGATTGATTCCATTTCATACCCACTTGCATCTGTCTCCTCTTCAAAAAGATTCTTCAATTTTGGTAGCATGAGCATTGGTTCTTGACTGATATTTATTTTCATCCCATCAAAGGAATTATGCTCATTCTTTCCCCACTAGAAACTTTTATCGAGTAATTTTATTGTGTGGAGTGGTGGAGTTACTGATAAAATAAAAGATATGAACTTCCAAAAGTACTATGTTTCCCCAACAAAGATCCTAACATCTGTGCAATTTGTAGGAACCGACCATTTGATGATGGCCTCCATGTTGGTAGTATCTATCTTAAGTTCACCTCCACCGATTACATACTCCATATACACCAAATATTGTTGAGTGAGATTGCATTTCTTGAGATTGGCCAGTAGCTAGTGCTTATTTAGGGTCTCCAATACCTACATAAGATGTAATATTTTTTCCTACCATGTAGCACTATAAAGAAATATATCATACAAATAGACAATAACAAATGAATCTAGATAAGGATTTAAAACATCATTCATTAGTCTCATAAATGTAGTTGTTGTGTTGCACAAACCGAATGGAATAATCAATCGCTCATACAAACCTTTCCTTATCTTGAAGGCAGTCTTCCATGTATATTCTTCTTTAACACATGGTGATATCCTAATTTCAAATCTAGCTTAGTGAAGTACTTGGCATGCTACATCTAGTCCAACAAATCATATATCTTGGGAAAAAGGATGTCGATTCTTCAATGTAATCTTGTTCAATGCCCTGTAATCGATACACATTATCCAAGTCTCATCCTACTTGGGTGAAATTATGATGGGTGACCCACAAGGTGAGGTACTTGATTGAATCAGACCCTGCTCCAACAATTGCTTCAACTACTTCTTTACTCCATTTGCTTCCATAAAATACTATCTATACAACCCAATATTCAACAAACATGAGTCTGGCAATAATTGGATTCATGCTCTACTTCCCTCTTCGGTGGAATCGCTTTAGGTTTTTGGAACACTCCCCTATATGCCTTTAGAAACTAATCTAGTTTATGTTTCTACTCCTTAGGACACCCTTGTGGGGATGTCTTTACTTTTAACGACTCTTCAAGAGACTGATTCTCCCTTAGTAAAATTAAAACATATTTCTTGCTAGAACTGATCAATTTCTTAGCTTGATTGGCACTTACTAGTGCGTTGACGGGTCTAAATGGCCTATCAAGTAAGTAAGGGAGAATGCCTGATGGCAGGTCCCAATTAGACCTACTCTCATTTCATGTAGCATTTTGGACGAGTATGTGGGCCTCATTGTTGCATAGAATTAAAAGAAGAAAATAGAAATACAATAATTTATCCCCCTAAGAGTTCTAATCAATCCTAATATTAATCTAACTAGAAGAAAACTTATCTAATCCTAACTACTTCTAACCTATCCCAAGAGAAAAACTTAAAAGAATGAGTACAAGGAAAGATAATATCATCATAACCATAAATAATTCATGTATGCTAATGATAAGTGATAACAACAATGTTGTGTATACATAAACAATTAGTTTTACAATGCATTCATAACATTGTTTTTGTACTCATAAGGAAACATGTGATAGCATGAGTAGATAGAATAAAATAAATAAATAGGTCAGACAACAGGATTCTATGCTACTCAAGAAGAAGATAAATGCACAAAGAATCGTGTCATATGCATTCATAAAAACCACAAATTTCTGAAATGTCTCTTGCTCTTTATTCATTCAGAAGTAAGAATATTTTATATCACTCACAAAGGGAAAAATTTCTCAGTTTACTTGAGTGAGATATCTTTTATAAAACAAGAGAGACTCTTTAGCTCTCTTGGATGTTAGTTTCATTTTCTCTTAATTTATTTTACATTTTCGAATTTGAATATGAAAGAGTTACAAATTTTATATGGAGAGTCTCATGGGTGGTTATTTTCTCCCTCAGGTAGTTCATAAATGACATTCATTTGCAAATATTAGTAGCTTTGCCTATTGGCATCATCTGTTATTCCTTGAGCTATGTTGGGATTTTTTTGTGTTTTCCTCTTGATTAATATCTTATGATATTAATCTCCTTTGTATTATATTTCCATCAAGCTATTCTGGGTTTGATTTCGATGTCTGAAGCTTGAGATATTCCTGTTGGAACATAACATAACATGTTCTTCAACCAAATTCAGGTTTGTTTTTGTGTGTTTTTCATTTTCAAACCATTTATTCTCTCAATCTTCCAATAATTCATACCTCATTCTATTATTCTATCTTCCAAATTTCTTGCGAGCTATCTTGAGCCTAGTTTCATTTCTTGTAGCCACATATATGGATTCTTGAAGTCTATACAAAAATTCCACATGCACAAGAGAGTTCAACACTTAGTGATTTAAATGGTTTTAGCCCATATAGATACTTTTAATAAGGAACTAAGAATGCATGGGACCTGCGACTTGTAATAAAATTTTAGCTAATTTCCCTCCTAAAAATTAGGAAAAAGATAAAAATAAAAAAATAAACCTAAAATTATCCCCAAACCTATGTGGAAATCAAAATTAATAACAAAAATAAAAATAATCTAATTATCACCTAGGTGAAAAAGTAATTACTAAAATTAACAATAATAAAATATTAAAATATTCACCCCAATTCTCGTGAAACTAGGAAATAAAAATAAGTAAATAATTAAATTAACTACAATGAAACATTATCCTCTAACCCATGCGAAAACCAAAACTAATTAAGGAAATAACCCCAATAAAAAATTAATTAATGAAATAACCCCCATCCAAAAATTAATTAAGGAAATAACCCCCATCCACCCACGTGCAATTATCAAAATTCATATAAAAATGCCTAAAATTTAAAATATAATCAAAGTCCATATAATACAAAAATTCCACGCATGTTCTGATGGTTGTGATTCTGAGACACAATTTTTTGATAGTCTAATATTCCAATGGTCGGATCGGGCATGCTCAGAATGGTCTAATAAACAATCAACATTACATTTTTGAGAAATATAGTTATGATAGTATATGCATTCAGTAAATCAGTTTTGGTAAATCTTGGTTAACTTTCCCATGAAAATACCGACATGAAAAACATTGAATCATAAAAAAGTTAAAATTTCTAAAAAGTTAGAACCCAAACAAATTTCAAAATTATTTCTAAGGTTTTGGGAGTTTAGGCTTTGGGATGTAGGTTTGAATTTTGCACTTGAAAACTCCAAATAGTAAAACTCTGAACGTGAAATCTTCTGAATAGTTCAAGATCTGATGGGGTGAGGCATGGTAAATGAGTTTGACATGAGTGCATCCCAAATTTTGGACTCTGATGTGTCAGGATGGTAATAGTCAAGTTATGTACAAACATTCTAATTCATCCCCACCATGATGGTAATCATTTTAGTCTGAAAACATTAGACTAGCACATAGTCTTATGATGGTTCGAATATTTCCGATGAATGCTTGGTTTGTCTCAGTAAAGTTCATGGGTAAAATCCAATGAGATAGGTTTGAGGTAAGCTTCCCCATTGCTTGGTTTATTAATAAAATATTCATATAACTCCCAAAGGTATTCAGGAGGGAAGGTAGGGATTCAACGAAAATAGAAAGGATTCCCGAAAAATATAGATGTGTGTCTTAAATTTTAATCTTTTTATGGGAATTATCATGAATCACCTATGAGGGATAATGGGGATGGACCTGGGATGTTATGTTATATTATGGTGGGAGAGAAAAATAAAAAATAAGAAAGGTTAAATTAAAACTAAATAAAAAGAGGCCCTGGATGGGGTGCAACCTAGTTGAGTTTAATAATGGGCCACCTGGATGTCGACGTACCCTCCAATTGCATGGCCCTTTGTTTAAGATGAAGAATTTACTCCTACACTCTCCTCGACGATATTCCACTCATGCTCAACATTAATTCACAGGTCCCATCAATGGCTGGCTCATCTCACTCTAGTACCATCGAGGTAAATGAAATTTATGTTGTTGTTATGGTTCTTGTATGGGATCCATTATTCCTCTTCGATTATTTATGTTTTCCCTAGTCGTTTGCTTTCAATACACCTTGGTGGGTTTATTTCATATCTTCTTCATTTTGCAAGCTTCCCCCCCTCCTTCTACTTCATTCATGACATCAGCTTCATTAGGATTTCCTCCTAGTTTCATCTCCTTCCCTCAAGAACGATGCCTTGTGAATGAGTTAAACCTTATTGGGGATCCAAGCCCTCTCGCACTCTTGTCCATCGACGACCCTTGGTCTCTCTCTATGTTTCTCCCTCACTTTCCCCCTCCTCCAGTATTTCTATTTCCCTAGCCAAACAACAAGAGGAACAAGCATGAGGATTCACCATTGTGGAAGAGGAAATTCCACTAGAATAACCTCAAGAAAACATGGAAATCCCTGATTCACCTCCAGAACCATGTCCCCAACCTATTGTTTTGATCCCCCGGGCTTGTGGTAATGTTATAGAAAGAAATTCACCAATTCTAGTGGGTGAATCCAGTTGAACTCAAGTAGAGAGTTGCCCACGCTGGTTCTCCGAAGAACAACTTTGGTTAATCTTAGAGCTTCACTTAGATATGGAAGAACATCAATATCACCAGGAGACAATGGACCATAAGTTGGAAGCTCTCCTAGAATCATTATCAAGACAACGAACTTCTCAACATTGTCTAGTTTTCTCTCGTAGTTGTGTGTGTGCTCCTATCATACCAGCTCCTCCTTGTGATGCTGGCAGTAATGGTCAGTTTGGTGTATAATTTGGAAATCTAGTTACAGTTTTGGTTACTCTTTTATTTCTAGTTTATGTAGTCTTCTGGCTAGATTTTAACCTAGAACAACAATGTAGCCTTTATGACATTCTTAGACAAATGGATTATGGCCCTCAGAGAAGACATTTAGGTTTTTGGGGGACCTGGTGTTGGTGTTGGTGCTGGTCTCAATTTTGTGGCAATCCATGCGCCAGGTTGAATGATATGTATTTAGCTCTCAATTTTTGAAGGAAATGTAAATCTTCTAATTTACAAAAAAGAAAATCTAAATCAAACGAGAAAAAATAGAATGGCTATATGTACAATTTAGGGTTTAGGGGGGGGAAGTAGAAATGAAAAATGAAAAAAATAATATATATATATATATATATATATATATATATAATTCAATGTGTTTTTCTTTTTAGTTTTATGTTTATGTATGATAAAATTTAAATGCATGTTACACCATAGGTCTTGGTCAAAACACACTAGGTAACAAATGGTTTGTTTATTTAACATAAATGGTTTATCCAAGTAAAAATGTATTTACCCTATGTAAAATATATATTCAATGTGAGTTAGTTTTCCCCTTAGTAAAAGTAAATACCTAAATTAATTCTAGGGGGGAAACGTGGGGAAAAGGAACGAGCAATACCATGTGGTTTTGTAAAACTATGGAAAAAATGAACACAAATAATTACAAAAAAAATAAAATAATAAATAAATTAAAATAAAAATAAAAATTAAATTAAATTAAACTATATATACAAAAATATCTACAAAATATAAAAAATTACAAATTAGGAAATTAGACCAAATTACACAAGTCAAGGTTCCATGTCCCTCATGGTTGCACCAGTTAGGGTTCCACTAGTTAGGATTATGTACCTAGAGGTCGAAATTAAGAATAATGCATATAATGTAGGATTTAAGAAACCATGAGTCATGAAGAGGAGCTAGGTCATATAGTGATGAAGAATATTGTTATTCAGTTGCGATGAAGGGAAATTGATGAAGGGGAAGAATATGATACTTTATGTGATGAAACAATGTCACAAGTAGTGATGAATGGAAAAAGGAGATTAGCACCAACCAAAAATACTACACAGTTCAGTTTAATCAAGATGCACACCTTAAAGGGTGGACCTGATAAGATCGCAAGGAGATGGAATACAACCAAGTCAAGGAAAAGGTCCTTGTGCTAGACCACTTATATGCATGATACAAATGAGACATATATGGAATAGGCATCAAGCGATAGCACGCGAAGGAATTTTAGCCAAGAAGTAGAATGGGTTTTTGGCCTGGGTTTTGGTGATAGGTAAGAAAGAAGAGGGACCTGGTATAAATCAATTTGAAGAGATTCAAGGAGAGGATTGTGGGAAAGTGGGTCAGATCGCCTTTGGGATTGAGACCTCGAGGCAAGTGCAAGCCAAGGTAATTTGTTTCCCGATAAGGTGAATCCTAGAAAGAATCAAGGTCCAGGTTGTGGATAAGGATCAACAAATTCCCCGACATGCATATCAAGGTTGAAGTGGTTACATGAATAAAGTTACTCTACAAACCTGCTCTTGCAACACAACAAAATGAGATTAGTCATGCGCTTAAAAGGAGACTCACCAATATATCATAAATAATATGTTTCCTACATTTCATCCAATTTATAGATAAGAATTAGGTTCTTCAAAAAAAATCATGGGTGGCTATAGATAGGTGTCTTGATACTGCCTATGCAAAGTCTCCACTTGAAAGAAGAATTAGTGATTATGCAATTCTGATTTAGAGTTTGAAACAAATGATTAAGATCCACATGCGAAAGTATAAAATTTCAAGGAATTAAGCATATCATGATAGAAAGATTATGCATAGTTTGAGTTATTCAATAAGAAAAATAATCAAGAACAAACTTACTCAAGACATGCCATAGAACATCAAACCCTGCAAACACATAAGATCATCAAGCACTTCAGAATCAGATAATGTGTCAATTCCATCATACAAATGTCAATGAAACATCACAGGTCAATAAGTATCATGAATAAATTTGAAATCATTAGATCGAAAGGAATAATCAACATCCATCAAAGATAATAATAAATCAAGATTAAACCCCCAACTCCCTCAAGTTAGAAAAATAAATAGTAGGCTCAAGCATAGATGATTAGGCATTACGGATGAAAATTTTAGTATGGGGTCCCTTTCCTTTCGCTTGTAAAAGAAAAAGTAAAAGAGGGTTGTTGTGGCCGCAACAAATGGAAACACACTAGAAGAACCAATTATCTTTGTCAATAGAACTCTAGGGCCTTTACTTCATATCCAAATTTTAAATATAAGCTCAACAAAATGCATACAATTTTCCAATAATCATGGGTAGCACAATTATGTAAAATTTATAAAAGATATAATCCAATATTTCTTGTACTTGTAATATAACACATCCTTTTCAAAGAGCCAAATAATCAGGTAAATTATTTTACTAGTTGCATACATCAAATTGGTTTTTGTTTGACCATGGGTTTTCACTTTTCAGAACAAACAAACATTTACATAAGTGTGTTCCTCATCTCTCTTTTCCCAGCATAGCCCCATTGCCAACAAGTATCCATATCCCCGATGGGTTTACTTGTACTTCCCACTCTATTAATAGTGATTTCAACTTCCTTTTTATTTCAAAATATACTCACCCTTTTAGATTTTATCTATAGACATGCATATGCACATAGGGTGTGAAGGAAGCAAGTTGGTATGAGAGTTCCTTTGATTTTTTGAGTAGATTTTATGCAATTTAGTTTAACCCACAAGTATCCCCAAAACCATCATAGTATGGGCCATTTTATAAATATGAAGTGAATGGATCTCAAAGAAAAAGGTAGATAGATACTTTCCTATACTATGGATTATCATGGTATGCTCAATAGGCACATGTGTTCCACCACAACTATCAGTCCACACCTACATCTAAGAACTTCATGAATGTTCATTCAGATAGAACAAACCATGCATCTCATGACTTGTAAAAAATTTATTCAGCATGTGACCAAAATTGGACCAACCCCTCACTCAAATCTAAAAGGTAATCCTCAAGGTGGATTAAAGAGTCAAATTAGTTGAGGGAACATACCAACATTCAAATTAAAATATGGAAGCAATCTATACAAGCATAAGGAAGTGCTAAAACTGAGTCGAATTCTTTAAAAATAAAATTAAACTAAAAGGAACCTAAATCTAGAATGTCAGTCATCAAGAAAGAATGAAAACTGGTTGAAAGATAAGAAGAGAACCCAAGAACAAGTAATAAATCTAGAGCAGCAACAACGAAATTGTTTTCAGTAAAATCTTGGGAAGTAAGCCAATGGTAATAATCAGTCAGGAAATGTTAACCATTCAACATCAAGCCCAATAGAAATATTCGTAGAGTAAATATTTAAAATGAAGAACAAGAAAAATTACGAGAATTGATAATCTAATGGAAAAGATTTATAAGATAATCCTCCAATCTAACAGTTGCACATGATTTCTTTCATTTAGTGCAACACAACAATCTTTCGGGAATCTAGCAAAATGGATCAATGTACAAGTCTAGTAAAAAAAGATTTTTCAAAATCCCATCACAAACCAATAAGTTCAAAAGACTTCTTGACATAAGCAAGTCCTTTGCATATTTGAAAACAATTAATGTTTTAATAGAAAATACATTTTGTAATTCTCACCAAAGTGCCAATTTCTCTTTTCTATAAAAGAAAATCATTAACCACAAATATTCAAATGATTCAATCTGATAAGGCAAAGAAGGAAAATCACAGTTATGGAGGTCATCAAAATAACCATTAAAATGACTCCAAACATTAACTAGATCAAAAACTAATTTTTGAATATATGAACGAGACTTGATTTCTGGTCAATTGTTGATTTGGTGGAAATCTTGGTTTATCAATAAAAAAATGTCACAAAGGAATCTCAATAGCCAAATTTAGATTAAGACTTCTCTAGGTTTCTTTTATTACGAGAGAAAAATTCTAAGCTATTGGTTGCATAAGCCATTTCTCAACCTGCATAACCAAATAGAAAAGTGTGATCAATTATTAGACCGTTTGGGAAGAATTCTTTCTCTAAACGACTAACTTATTGAGATGAAATTCAACTAAAAGAAAAATAAAGATCAAAATTAAACTAATCCTAAGCAAAGAACACTAATCTAATGTAAAATTAAACTATATTGGTTGTCATAAAACTTGTGCAATTTCCAGTGCAGTCATAAAGTATCCATTTATTATCCATTCAATCCAATATCAGATCCTTCTAAGTTTTTCTTGAGATATGAGCATTATGTGCTTTCCCACATTGTTCTCTTAAATGTGAGAGTTTAGCTCCATTGATTGTTGTGAGATTTGGATCCCCTAGGCCCTATGTCTTGTTCATGCAAATCAAATCAATCAAATATAAATAGAACCCTAAAAATTCAATTCCATCCATGTCTTAAAGATACATGTTAATTACCAATATTGGTCATGCTTACAAGATAAATAAAATTTAATTCAAAATCATCATCCAAAGGTATGTGTTTCCTCTGATTATTAACAACAATGATGTGAAACATTAGCATGATCATCTTCACATTTGTTAGGGGCAAGAGGAAATCATTATGAAAAGGGAGCAATTAATATACTCAAGAAAGGTGCAAATAATCTCAGGTCATGGCCTAGATGGATTGAATTCCCCAACAAAAATGAAAGGTATAATTACAAATTGAAATTGAATGAATTGATTAAGATCATATTTCTAATAGGTGATAATATTAGCATGATGGGAAATTCCATGAAACTGATATCCTCGAGCTCCTAAGAGTGTTCCAAGTAGAAACACATTAAGTTTCACTTCCTCGAGCCTACATATGACATAGAACATGAAGAAAAATGAAGTGAAAAATAAGATTGTCTATCTTATCTCTCCACTAGACATGTTTTCTGTTCAAAAGAATGAGACCTATAATCCAGGAAACAAAATCAACAAGCTCATGAGTAAGAGGGATGAAATAGAGATATTCCATTCATGAACAAAACATGCTTATCTTCCCAAGTTATGAGTAAAACGATTTTTGGTTCAATGAGTGCTAAAGAGTGTGGGGCACAATATATTAATGAGTTAAAACCCACGATAAAATCATATTTTGAAGTTTATTATAATGGCCAAGATCAAAAAAAATGTCGAGAACTTAAAATTTAGAATCTTAGAAGTTGCATGTGTTAGAGTGTAGCTCGGGCAGGTAAATCTTCCACATTAGGGGTGTCTAGTAATTTGGAAGATGCCCAAATTATGAATATACAACATCATAATGGTGGAGACCACTCAAGTCAACTTGATATTAAGTCCCCACCCTTGGATCAAGATTTTGAAATGAATATCCTAGGGTCAAGATTGCATGAGGGAAGGGATAGGGTTACAAATAACCTAGCAAGCCCATCCTCTCATGACCTCAAGAAGAGAAGTTGGTCAACTAGGTAAGGAGGTGCTTCCAAGGGAGGTCAAGGGTCAAGACAAAAGAATTCTACAAAAGGGAAGCGTTGGGAGGCCAAGCTAAGGACAACATCCAATACATTCAAGGATTAAAGGGTCGAGTCATGGCCAACAGTAAATGCAGCAAGGTGAGGCTGAGAAAAGAGCTAATGCATAGACCGAGAAGGGTCTTATTGTGTAGAGAATAGGAGGCAGTTGGGATCAGAAAGAAAGTATAGTAAAAGGAGAGGTTGAGTAGGGATGGAATATAGACCAAGATGGGCCTATCTATTCAAAGATAAGAATGTGAAGAGACAACTAGGTCGAGCCAGGATCGTTGTTTAGAAGAAACAATAAACAACCTTAAGAAGAGGAATTTGTATGGACTGTAGGAATTTGTACGATATGTACCTTCACCCAGTCGAGAAAGGAACCCTTACCCAGGTCTGAGTATAACTTGCACTCTTTGTTTATCAGAATTTTGGAAGAATGCAAGAAAGAATCGTGTAGCATTGTTGCCACAGTTTTGTTGTATGTTCACTTAAGTGATACCGATGAGCATACAGATCCATACAAGTGGTACGGTCCTTTCAAATCCAAGTTGGGAAAAATCCTTGTATGCATAGGGATATTATGAACAATATTACTCTATTTTGATGTAATTTTACTGATTTTGGATTACTTAATGGTGTGGTTGTCATAAGAATAAAGGAGACACTAATTTTAGTTTTTGTTTTGAAAATATTTAATTACTCTTATTTGTATTTCTTCATGGTATCAAAGCATTAAATTATGACAGCCCCAAAAGAAGTGTCAAGGAATTGTGTTGTTGAGATAAGGAATGAAGAAGATCCATAGGGAGTTCGTACCCTATAAACTTGAGGAGGAAGGAAAAGGGTCGTGTAGGGTTGATATATTCATAGAGAAAGGAAACAATTCAGAGCTGAAGCAGTTGAAACTGAGTAACAAGGTGACTACAAACCTCATATATGAGGAAAGACTTGATGGTGCCTCCAACTATGTACAATGGAAGTATAGAACGAATAATTGTCTTCAAGAGAGAAAAGTATTGGGGATTGTTTAGAATAAATCCATAGTTCCCATGGATGCTAAAGACAAGGCCTTACAACAAACTCTAGAAATTAGAGCTCAGAGGATCCTTCTAGATGGAGTGAAGGACCATCGGGTAGCAAAAATTGGTGAAAAAAAACTATCTCATGAAATGTGGACACATCTGAAAGGGTTTTTTGAAGCCAATCATGAGAGGAGAATCATGGATCTCAAAGAAAGGATTCAACACATAAGGATGTCTAAATGGGAAGGTGTTACAGTCTACCTCACCAAACTAAAACATCTTCTAGATGAGCTTCTTATAGTAGGGGTGAAATTGTCACCAGCCAATATGGTTCATTTAGCCTTGAGTGGATTCCCAAAGGAGTGGGACTCATGTTGATTATTTGGGTTGGTTTTCATTGATGTCAACCCTTGAAGAAATTCCAGTAGCACAAAGGTTTGGGTAATGGACCCAAGTTTTTTTTATGTACAATTGTATGAGTTTTAATATATTTGAAGGTAAGACTATTCTATATGGATAGTACATGTCATACCATTTCTGGTAGTATGTGGAACGTCACATAAATCCTCACGGTTAGAGAGTTATGGCCACGTGAAGTTGAAGAACCCTCATGAGTCATCTAGAAGCCCCAAAAGGTCAAAGTAGTTAAATTGGTTGCAAAGAATAAATTATTTAAATAATAAAGTGAAGTGATGAGTGTACTATAAGTCAAAGTGCATACAAAAGAAATTATTTAAATAATAAAGTTAATGGAGAAATTACTAAGTGGACAAGTGGTTAGAAGTGGGTTAGCCCTAAAATAAGGAATGTGGCTTAAGATGGTTAGAAGGTAAATAATAAAGTGAAGTGATGAGTGTACTATAAGTCAAAGTCAATACAAAATAAATTATTTAAATAATAAATTTAATGGAGAAATTACTAAGTGGACAAGTGGCTAGAAGTGGGTTAGCCCTAAAATATGGAAAGTGGGTTAAGATGGTTACAAGGTAACCCCTTGAGGAAGATACATGAAAGTATAAATAAGAGGAAAAGGTCTCTCATTTAATCACCTATTGAATATCATTGAATATATTTTTTGTGAAAGGTTATTTGGGAAGGTATTATTGATAGAGAAAAGTGCAGTAGAAAAAGTGTGGCAAGAAAATCGCGGAAGGAAAAGTGTGGTAGGAAAATTGTGGTCAGAAAATCGTGGTAGGAAAAGCGTGACAGAAAAAGTGTGGTGGGAAAATTTTGGAAGAAAAAGTGCGGCAAGAAAACTGTGGTAGAAAAAAGTGCGACAGAAAAACCACAGTAGAAAAATCGTGGCAACAGAATGCGACACGAAGAAAAATGTATGGTTTTCATATGTGTAGTGTTGAACTTATGAATCTGGTTGAGGGTCTTCCTTGTAAATCTGTTGGATGCACTCTTGGAAGTTTAGGGCTTGTTGTAGAATGGTTTTGAGGTAGATCTATTGAAGTATATTGTCAGTGCACTTAGTTTGATTTATTGGCATATCTTGTGGTGCATTGTGAGAGACACTTGTTAGTGGTATTGGTATATGATTGGCTTATGAATGATACATCCTTGAGGCTACATAAATGGGAGGTTATGGCACATGGTTTGATGTAAGGGTTTATGGTATTTGGTTATGGATAGCATGATGTATTGCTAGAGAAATTTTGATGATTATATTGATATATGTATTTGGTATATGGTTGAGGTACATGTTGGTTACATGGTTCAGACAAGTAGTTGATGAGTTGGCACATACATGAGGTGTATAGTTGATGATGTTGGTACATCTTGATGAGTCATAGTTTATGTGTATTTGATGCATGATTGGTACATATTTGGTGCATGGTTGATGCACTGGTTGATGGTACAGGTCGTTTGGTACAGGTTGGTTCATGGTTGATGCACTTGTTTATGGTATAGGTTGATTACAAGTTGATTGGTACATGTTTACAACAATATATATCACAGTGATAGTGTGACAATGGTTCCATCATTCTACTTTTATTTCAGGGTTGTTGGATGGGGCAAGGATAGGTGGTTGTAGCCACCTTCCAGTTGTATCCAGAGAACATAGGGGGTTGTATCCTCCTTCTATTTGTAGCCATAGAATTGCGGAGTTGGAGCTTCCCTCAGGTTGTAGCATGAGAAACTAGGGGGTTGTAGCCTCCTTCTGGTTGTAGCCAGAGAATTGGGGAGTTGGAGCTTCCTTCATGTTGTAGACTAAGAACTAGGGTGTTGGAGCCTCCTTCCAGTTATAGTTGGAAAAGAAAGGAAATTGGTGCTTCCAATGAATTCAATTCCTAAAGACATATAAGAAAAAACATTATGTGGTTTTCTCCCACTTTGGGTTTCCGCGTGAAACACCGGTGTACTGTGTATGTGTGTGATTTCTCATTTCTTCATTGTTTAATTACTCTGAAACTATTGGATGATATTGATACATTGATATAACACTTGCATTTTATGTTGAAAAATAATTAAATTGCTCTATTATCGATTCACCCCCCCTCTCAGTAATACAACAACTCCTTCATTGCAGGGGTGGTATCCAAAGAGAAACTACTAGACTGGGAAATATTATGGAATGATTGTTTCTAGGAAGAAATCAAAAGGGGAGGAAATATGAATGAATAGGAAGAGGAGGAGAACCTCACCCTCACTTCTAAGAGGGGGGCTAGGGGAAGAAGAGGAAAACGTTTCAGAGGAGGACCCACCAACGAAAGGCCCAAGAAAGACCTCTCACATGTCCAATTCTATGTGTGTGGAGAGGTTGGACACTTTTCTAGTCGGTGCACTCAAGCCAAGAAGGGATTTGGTTCAAAAGGGAAAATAAAGGACATCAAAACCTCAACAAAAGTTGAGGAAAAAGAAGAGTAAGAAGAGTAGTAGTTAGCTCCCAGAACTAGATAATTTTCCCAAATGTTTAAGGACAATCACACTTTATTTTTGGATACAGAGGACAAAACTAGGACAAGATGGTAAATGATCGAATCGAAGATGGATGTGTGCACTACTGCATTTTTTTTGGAAAATGGATGCCCTAGTACCAGTTAAAACATTTTGGGTTCTCTATAAATTGTCATGGATATTCCACTGGAATAGTTCTTCACAACATATCTGATTAATAAAACAAATATCTACACTATGAAGGTCAAATTCATTTAGATTCCATAATCTTTACTTACTGAATTTTCTTCTTATGCATGAAATAGATAAAATGTGGAAATTAGAGAACAACAAAATACTATCACACACCATCCACAAAAATAACATAATCATTTTATTTGGGAAACCTTTATGGGATAAAAACCAACTAGAAGGTGAGGTGTCTCTGCTCTCCTTTTTCTCGTATGGAAATAATGCAAGTACAAAGGAGAGGGCACTCTATATGGAGTTACTTGAGACCTGTGGCCTGCTAGGATGTTACAAACAGTAATCCCCTTTTTTATTCTCTCTAATTTCCCACTGCCAATTGTTCTTCTCTACTATGGAACAAAATACAATAACATAGAATGGAACCACTTCTCCTCCTAGCGGCCCAGTATTTAAAATAACCTGATAGCCATTGAGTGGTAGGGTTTTGACTTCCTCAGCCCTCAATTGTGATAAGGGTTTGGACCTTATATAACTTTATTATAAAATACATTATATGGTTAGCCCCACATATTTAAGTAATGGAGGTTGACATGGCATCCACTCGCACCATGGTGATCAATACAGTAGGTCAACATGTGGGAGAAAGAAATTTCTCATACAAACTCTGATTGAGGCGATTCTTTCATCATTGGAAAGGTATCATCGCACAGAATATAATGAAATCTTAATAGTAAGTTTTGAATGATAAAAAAGTGTCGTTTTATGCCTAAAAATGGATATATAATATTTTAGATGTTTTTTTGGACCTAAATTTTGAAATATGGACCAGTCACTAAAATGGCTCTACAAGTTGATTCCTCTAATATTTTTCACCCGTAAAGCAACGACATAGATGAAAAATAATATAATGGTCCCATATGGATCATACCTCCCCATTTATGGAGGTTTTTGGTTCCCAAAAGGTTTACTGAATGAGGTGAGGAAATGTTTTCTCTACTTTCTCCATGAAGTACCATTTTTATTTTCTTGGAAGTTATCCTTTCAACCCAATCTCCCAAAGGTCATGTTGCCCCCTGTCTTTTACTTCTAAATATCTTATGTAAAAATATGTCTTATGTTAAATCTTCCTGAGCATCTGATGCTAATTCCTCTATCGAAGGTAGGACTTGCTCCTCCTCTTGATCCAACATGAAAGGATTTTAGAGTTTGATATTCTCCACATTCACTACTGAGTAAATTCACATGTATGAGGGTAGATTGAGTTTGTAGGAGTTATCTCCCACATTTTCCAATACCTCAAAAGTACCATACCATAAAGCCTTGATCTTCTTACCAAGACCTTGTAGTCTTTCCTTATTCAGTTGTAACATACTCTATCTTCCACTCTAAGTGGTCTCTCTGTTATGTGTTGGCCATGTCTAACCTTGTAATTTTCCTATGACTTCCTTGACATCTCTTGTACTTGAAAATGGATCTTCCTAATATTCTCAACAAATTTTTCCACTTTTAATTCATCTCCTATGAGGTCCTCCCTCACTCCTCCTTGATGTCCATATAGAACATCGAAGGGTGAAGGTGGAAAATATCCAAAGCAACTTTCAAAAGGTGACTTACTAGTGGAAGTGTTGATTGATATATTATAAGTGTTGTGTACAAATCATATTTTCATCCCATATCTTCAGATGCTTCGGATTGTAACCCCTCAAAAGTTACACCAAAGTCATGTTGACTACTTATGTCTTCCCATGTATTTGTGGATGGAATGTTGTATACCTTTTGAGTTGAGTTCCCGTCTTCTCCCATAATGTATCTCAGAAGGCACTAAGAAATTATGTGTCCCCTTTTAGAGATGATTCTCCTTGGTATCCCAAAGTGCACCCAAACCTGCTCAAAGAACAAGTTTGTTGCTTCTTGTCACTTAATGGTCTTTTTACAAGGCATGAGAATGTACATTTTGTTGAACTTGTGAATTAACAAAAATAGATAGTCATGTCCCTTCCTGTTTGTTGGTAAACCTCCCACAAAGTCCATGGAAATACTTTCCCAAGGTCAAGTTTGTATAGGTAATGGATGGTATATACCTTGCTTCATGTTACTAGGCATGCTAGTACAACAAATTATACATCCTATAATATACCATGCTACATATTATTGCATTCTGGGCTAGTACGCATACCTCTGTAAGTTGGAAACTATCTTCCCAACACCAAAATTTCCTATAAACTTGGATGTGCGGTCCTCTCTAATACGATGCAATTTTTTACCTTTAAGGACACAAAGATTGTTGAGCTTCTAGAGTAAACAATTCTGGAAATGATAGTCATCCTGGTTGTCACCTTATTCTATATGAATTTGTCCTTTTAGTTGTTGAAATACCTCCTTGAAGTCCTCATCTTATATGTTTTCCTCTTTGTATGCAACATGGGTAAAATGATCCATGTGCTCCAGAGTTTCCAAAGATGTAATCTTGGATGTGGGTGGTTGAAAAAGCATGTCTACCAACTTATTTGTGCTACCTTACTTACAATTTATGACCAATTGAAACCAATGTAATAACCCCATCCATTTGTAGTCCTTGGTTTACTATAACTCACTTTGGGCCTACAAATCTTGGAGTGGTTGGTGATCTATGTGAATGATGCTCTACTTTCCCATCATATAGTGCTTCCACTTTTTGACAACTTGTACCAAGGCATAGAGCTTTTNCCAAGATTTGTAGGCCCAAAGTGAGTTATAGTAAACCAAGGACTACAAATCTTGGAGTGGTTGGTGATCTATGTGAATGATGCTCTACTTTCCCATCATATAGTGCTTCCACTTTTTGACAACTTGTACCAAGGCATAGAGCTTTTTGTCATAGGTAGGGTAGTTGAGGACTACCCCATGAAATAATTTAGAATGATAGAATATGATCCTTCATTCATGCATCAAGACTGCTTCCATTTCATACCCACTTGCATCTGTCTCCTCTTCGAAGAGATTCTTCAATTTTGGTAGCACGAGCATTGGTTCTTGACCGATATTTATTTTCATCCCATCAAAAGAATTATGCTCATTATTTCCCCACTAGAAACTTTTATTGACTGATGTTATTGTGTGGAGTGGTGGAGCTACTAATAAAATAAAAGATATGAACTTCCAAAAGTACTATGTTTCCCCAACAAAGATCCTAACATATGTTCAATTTGTAGGAACCGACCATTTGATGATGGCCTCCATGTTGGAAGTATCTATCTTAAGTTCACCTCCACCGATTACATACTCCATATACCCCAAATATTGTTGAGTGAGATTGCATTTCTTGAGATTGGCCAGTAGCTAGTGCTTATTTAGGGTCTCCAATACCTACATAAGATGTAATATATTTTCCTATCATGTAGCACTATAAAGCAATATATCATACAAATAGACAATAATAAATGAATCTAGATAAGGAAGTAAAACATCATTCATTAGTCTCATAAATGTAGTTGTTGCGCTGCACAAACCGAATGGAATAATCAATCACTCATACAAACCTTGCCTTATCTTGAAGGCAGTCTTCCATGTATATTCTTCTTTAACACATGGTGATATCCTGATTTCAAATCTATCTTAGTGAAGTACTTGGCATGTTGCATCTAGTCCAACAAATCATAGATCTTGGGAAAAAGGATGTCGATTCTTCAATGTAATCTTGTTCAATGCCCTGTAATCGATACACATTATCCAAGTCCCATCCTACTTGGGTGAAATTATGATGGGTGACCCACAAGGTGAGGTACTTGATTGAATCAGACTCTGCTCCAACAACTGCTTCATCTACGTCTTTACTCCATTTGCTTCCATAAAAGACTATCTATACAACCCAATATTCAACAAACATGAGTCTGGCAATAATTGGATTTCATGCTCTACTTCCCTCTTAGGTGGCATCCCTTTAGGTTTTTGGAACACTCCCCTGTATGCCTTTAGCAACTAATCTAGTTTATGTTTCTACTCCTTAGGACACCCTTGTGGGGATGCCTTTACTTTTAACGAATTTTCACGAGACTGATTCTCCCTTAGTAAAATTGAAACATATTTCTTGCTAGAACTGATCAATTTCTTAGCTTGATTGGCACTTACCAGTGTGTTGACGGGTCCAAATGGCCTATCAAGTAAGTAAGGGAGAATGCCCGATGGCAAGTCCCAATTAGACCTACTCTCATTTCGTGTAGCGTTTTGGACGAGTATGTGGGCCTCGTTGTTGCATAGAATTAAAACAAGAAAATGGAAATACAACAATTTATCCCTCTAAGAGTTCCAATCAATCCTAATACTAATCTAACTAGAAGAAAACTGATCTAATCCTAACTACTTCTAACCTATCCCAAGAGAAAAACTTAAAAGAATGACTACAAGGAAAGATAATATCATCATAACCATAAATAATTCATGTATGCTAATGATAAGTGATAACAACAATGTTGTGTATGCATAAACAATTAGTTTTACAATGCATTCATAACATTGTTTCTATACTCATAAGGAAACATGTGATAGCATGAGTAGATAGAATAAAATAAATAAATAGGTCAGACAACAGGGTTATATGCTACTCAAGAAGAAGATAAATGCACAAAGAATTGTCTCATATACATTCATAAAAACCACAAATTTCTGAAATGTCTCTTGTTCTTTATTCATTCAGAACTAAGAATATTTTATATCACTCACAAAGGGAAAAAGTTCTCATTTTACTTGAGTGAGCTCTCTTTTATAAAACAAGAGAAACTCTTTAGCTCTCGTGGATGTTAGTTTCATTTTCTCTTAATTTATTTTACATTTTCGAATTTGAATATGAAAGAGTTACAAATTTAATATGGAGAGTCTCATGGGTGGTTATTTTCTCCCTCAGGCAGTTCAAAAATGACATTCATTTGCAAATATTAGTAGCTTTTCCTATTGGCATCATCTTCTATTCCTTGAACTATGTTGGGATTTTTTGGTGTTTTCCTCTTGATTAATATCTTATGATATTATTCTACTTTGTATTATATTTCCATCAAGCTATTCTGGGTTTGATTTCTATGTCTGAAGCTTGAGATATTCCTGTTGGAACATAGCATAACATGTTCTTCAACCAAATTCAGGTTTTTTTGTGTGTGTTTTTCATTTTCAGACCATTTATTCTCTCTATCTTCCAATAATTCATACCTCATCCTATTATTCTATCTTCCATATTTCTTGCGAGCTATCTTGAGCCTAGTTTCATTTCCTATAGCCACAGATATGATATGGATTCTTGAAGTCTATACAACAATTCCACATGCACAAGAGAGTTCAACACTTAGTGATTTAAATGGTTTTAGCCCATATAGATACTTTTAATAAGAACTTAAGAATGCATGGGACCTGCGACTTGTAATAAAATTTTAGCTAATTTCCCTCCTAAAAATTAGGAATAAAATAAAAATAAAAATAAAATAAACCTAAAATTATCCCCAAACCTAAGTGGAAATCAAAATTAATAACAAAAATAAAAATAATCTAATTATCACCTACGTGAAAAAGTAATTACTAAAATTAACAATAATAAAATATTAAAATATTCGCCCCAATTCTCGTGAAACTAGGAAATAAAAATAAGTAAATAATTAAATTAACTACAATGAAACATTATCCTCTAACCCATGCGAAAATCAAAACTAATTAAGGAAATAACCCCAATAAAAAATTAATTAATGAAATAACCCCCATCCAAAAATTAATTAAGGAAATAACCCCCATCCACCCACGTGCAATTATCAAAATTCATATAAAAATACCTAAAATTTAAAATATAATCAAAGTCCATATAATACAAAAATTCCACGCATGTTCTGATGGTTGTGATTCTGAGACACAATTTTCCGATAGTCTAATATTCCAATGGTTGGATCGGGCATGCTCATAATGGTCTAATAAACAATCAACATTACATTTCTGAGACATATAGTTCTAATAGTATATGCATTCGGTAAATCAATTTTGGTAAATCTTGGTTAACTTTCCCATGAAAATAACGACGTGAAAAACATTGAATCATAGAAAAGTTAAAAATTCCAAAAAGTTAGAGCCCAAAGAAATTTCAAAATTATTTCTAAGGTTTTGGGAGTTTAGGCTTTAGGATGTAGGTTTGAATTTTGCACTTGAAAACTATGAATAGTAAAACTCTGAACGCGAAATCTTCTGAATAGTTCAAGATCTGATGGGGTGAGGCATGGTAAACGAATTTAACATGAGTGCATCCCGAATTTTGGACTATGATGTGTCAGGATGGTAATAGTCAAGTTATGTATGCACATTCTAAATCATCCCCACCATGATGGTAATCATTATAGTTTAAAAAAAATAGACGAACACACAGTCTTATGATGGTTCAAATATTTCCGATGAATGCTTGGTTGGTCTCAGTAAAGTTCATGGGTAAAATACAATGAGATAGGTTTGAGGTAAGTTTCCCCATGGCTTGGTTTATTAATAAAATATTCATATAACTCCCAAAGGTATGCAAGAGGGAAGGTAGGGATTCAACGAAAATAGAAAGGATTCTCGAAAAATATGGACGTGTGTCTTAAATTTTAATATTTTTATGGGAATTATCATAAATCACCTATGAGGGATAATGGGGATGGACCTGGGATTTTATGCTATATTATGGTGGGAGAGAAAAATAAAAAATTAAAAAGGTTATATTAAAACTAAATAAAAAGAGGCCTTGGATGGGGTGCAACCTAGTTGAGTTTAATAATGGGCCACCTGGATGTCGGCATACCCTCCAATTACATGGCCCTTTGTTTAAGACGAAGAATTTATTCTTACACTCTCCTCGACGATATTGCACTCATGCTCAACATTAAGTCGCAAGTCCCATTGATGGCTGGCTCATCTCACTCTAGTATCGTCGAGGTAAATGAAATTTATGTTGTTGTTATGGTTCTTGTATGGGATCCATTATTCCCCTTCGATTATTTATGTTTTCCCTAGTTGTTTGCTTTCAATACACCTTGGTGGGTTTATTTCATATCTCCTTCATTTTTCAAGCTTCCCCCCCCCCTCCTTCTACTTCATTCATGACATCAGCGTCATTAGGATTTCCTCCTAGTTTCATCCCCTTCCCTCAAGCACGATGCCTCGTGAATGAGTTAAACCTTATTGGGGATCCAAGTCCTCTCGCACTCTTTTCCATCGACGACCCTTGGTCTCTCTCTCTGTTTCTCCCTCACTTTCCCCCTCCTCCAGTATTTCTATTTCCCTAGCCAACCAACAAGAGGAACAAGCATGGGGATTCGCCATTGTGGAAGAGGAAGTTCCACTAGAACAACCTCAAGAAAACATGGAAATCCCTAATTCACCTCTAGAACCATGTCCCCAACCTATTATTTTGATCCCTCGGGCTTGTGGTAATGTTATAGAAAGAAATTCACCAATTCTAGTGGGTGAATCCAGTTGAACTCAAGTAGAGAGTTGCCCACGCCGGTTCTCCGAAGAACAACTTTGGTTAATCTTAGAGCTTCACTTAGATATGGAAGAACATCAATATCACCAGGAGACAATGGACCATAAGTTGGAAGCTCTCCTAGAATCATTATCAGGACAACGAACTTCTCAACATTGTCCAGTTTTCTCTTGTAGTTGTGTGTGTGCTCCTATCATACCAGTTCCTCCTCGTGATGCTGGTAGTAATGGTCAGTTTGGTGTATAATTTGGAAATCTAGTTACAGTTTTGGTTACTCTTTTATTTCTAGTTTATGTAGTCTTCTGGCTAGATTTTAACCTAGAACAACAATGTAGCCTTGATGGCATTCTTAGACAATCGGATTATGACCCTCAGAGAAGACATCTATGTTTTTGGGGGACTTGGTGTTGTTGTTGGTGCTGGTTTCAATTTTTTGGCAATCCATTCACCAGGTTGAATGATATGTATTTAACTCTCAATTTTTGAAGGAAATGCAAATCTTCTAATTTACAAAAAAGAAAATCTAAATCAAAAGAGAAAAAATAGAATAACTATATGTACAGTTTAGGGTTTAGGGGGGGAAAGTAAAAATGAAAAATGAAAAATGAAAAAAAA
>JASDQU010737870.1:138719-151808 GCA_032191745.1 Picea mariana
TGCTGTTGTGAGGCTCGCGATATCGCGAGGTCCGATCTCCCGATTTGCAAAGGGAGGATCGCCGAGGAGCATTCTGTGGGTGACGAAAACTCCCAATAGGAGTTGGAAGAGTGTTGACTCTTCGGGCCAGAGATAAGGAAGGTCCTGGTGGAAGTGACCGCGCCAGTGAGGGAAGATTACATCAAAAATATAACATTCATTCATTCATACATCAAATGAACATAGTCCAAGGATTTGGGACAATTCTGTCTGTTCTATTCATTCATGAAAACAAATTACATAGTCTTTCTTCTACTCTATTATGTTCTACTGATCTCTTTGATCTCTATCTCATTCTCTCTCTCCTATGTTACAATACAACAAAAAACTATCTAAGAACTGGCTCCACAAGCTCTCTCGTCCTATATGCAATCTATCCTATCAACTCTTAGCGGTTACCTACTTTTTCCTATTACAATAACTAACAATTATTGCCAGATAAGAGTCAACACTCTATATCTGCAACCCCTTACAATCCTTCATGACTTTACAAACACGACATATTTAAAAATGATGCTTTCAAAAATATCTCAACAAATCGATTTAATTCTAAGTTAATTTCTGATTTGAAACTCTGTCATGCTGAGATGTCATTCCTTTGCCTCCACACTTGCGTTTTGAGTTTGAAGGTGATGCTCCTGTAGCATACTCCTCTGGTTAAAATTTTCATGGACTCATGTCCACGATCTCTTGCACTATCTTTCCATGCTTCAAAATATCATGTTCTGTGACCCAACTTGCATCTTCCATTGGATGATCTTTCCACTTCACTAAATATTTAGGATATGTCTTTCTCTTGGTCTTCTTCCCATCTCTCTGTTCAATGATTTTCTCCATTTGATATTTTTCTACCGTGGGCAATTGTTCTTCCAACTGAAATTCTTTCTAATCATCTAATTCTCCTGCCTCATCTATCATGTAAGGGTACATGTCTGCAACATTGAATATCGGTGATATCCCAACATTGTCTGGCAACTCAATCTCATAAGCATTGGCTGCGAATTTTTTGAGAATCCTGCATGGTCCTCTCTTCTTCATCTTCAACTTGTTATACGTTCCCCTTGGGAACCTTTCTTTTCTCAAATGAGATAAAAATTCATCTCTAACTTTGAATTGAACTTCTCTCCTCTTCTGATCAGCTCCGTTCTTGTATTTCTGGTTGCTGTTCTGTATCTTTTCTCTAACTCTGTCATGGAGTTTCTGCATTTCTGTTGCAAAATCCTCTACTCCAACACTTCTGAACTCATCTTGATTCAGATCTCTCAACTCTGTAATCCCTCTTGGCTGTGTACCATACACAATTTCAAATGGGCTTTTCCCTGTGCTCCCATTCATTGAATTGTTGAATGCAAATTCTTCTTGTGCCAGAATTTGATCCCATTGACGACCTTGCTCATTGACTAAACTTCTCAACAAGTTTCCTAGACTCCTATTTACTAATTTAGTTTGTCCATCTTTCTGAGGGTGATATGATGAACTAAGGAAAATTTTGTCCCCAACCTCTTCCATAGAGTCCTCCATAAGTGTCCTACAAATTTGGTGTCCCTGTCTGAGACTATGCTCCTCGACAATCCATGTAGTCTCACCACTTCTCTGAAAAACAAATTGGCTATGTGTGTAGCATCATTTGTCTTCTAACATGGTATGAAATGTACCATTTTTGAAAATTTGTCCACCACAACAAATATGGAATCGCTCCCTTTTTGAGTTCTAGGCAATCCCAAAACAAAATCCATACTGATTGCATCCCATGACCTTTCTGGAATTGGTAATGGCTGATACAAACCAGTGTTTTGTTGTCTTCCTTTTGCATACTGACAATTTCTGCATTTGTTTACAAATATTTTCACCTCTGCTCTCATGCTTGGCCAATAATACTAATTACTCAGCTGTGCAAATGTCTTATCATGACCAAAATGTCCAGCTAAACCTCCGCTATGTTTCTCCTTCAACAAGTTATCTCTCATTGAGAATTTCAATATGCATAGTTGGATTCCSTTGAACATTAATCCATCCTGGATCAAATATTCAATCCATGGGATTCTGTCTTCCAACAAAGGATTATTGCATGCCTTATAAGCTTCCTTGAAATCTGCATCTTCTCTATACATCTCCTTGAGGTGTTCAAACCCYAAGGTCTCCACTTAGAATTCCTGTACAATTAAACTCCTCCTGCTCAAAGCATCTGCCACTTTGTTAGTAGTTCCAAAAATATGTTTAATAACAAAAGTAAAAWTCTACATAAATTCTACCCATTTAGCTTGTCTCTAATTCAACTTTTCTTKCCTAGTAATAAATTGCAAAGCTTGGTTATCACTACACAAGACAAATTCTTTTGGAATTAGATAGTGTCTCCACTTCTTTAAATCTTGAATCATTGCATAGAATTCTTTGTCATATGTGGAATAATTCTTCTTGGTGTCATTCAACTTCTCACTGAAATAAGCAACTGGCCTATTATCCTGACTCAAGACTGCTCCAATAGCTAATCCACTTGCATCACATCTCACTTGAAATGTTTTTCCAAAATTTGGCAAAACCAAAATTGGTTGTTCTGTGATTTTCTCCTTCAACACTTTGAAACTTTTTTCAGCTTCCTCTTTCCAACTAAAAGACTTGTGTTTCTTCTTCACAGTGTCTAGCATGGGCGCACATATACCACTAAAATTTCTGATAAATTTTCTATAAAAACTTGCTAACCCATGAAAAATTCTTACCTCAAATATGTTGCTTGGCGATGGCCATTCTATGATTTCTCTCACCTTTTCTGGATCCATCTTCAATTCATTTGAATAAATCACAAAACCCAAGTATGTGATTTCCTTCTTCATAAAAGAACTTTTCTTCAAATTTATCAACAATTTTTCTTGCTGCAACTTTTCCATCACTGATGTCAGATGTCTTAAGTGTTCTCCCTTTGTCTTATTGAAGATTAGTATGTCATCCAGATATACCATGAAAAATTTTCCTATGAAGTCTTTCAATACTTCATTCATTAATCTCATAAATGTGCTTGGTGAATTTGTCAACCCAAATGGCATGACCATCCATGCAAACAATCCTTCATTTGTCTTGAATGCTGTTTTCCATTCATCTCCCTCTCTCATTCTCATTTGATGATATCCACTCTTCAAGTCTATCTTGGAAAAATAGCTCTCTCCACTCATACAATCCATCAAATCATCCATCCTTGGTAAAGGAAATTTGTACCTAATGGTTATCTTGTTGATGGATCAGGAATCTATACAGATTCTCCATCCTCCATCCTTCTTTGGACTTAACACAGTCGGTACTACGCATGGGCTTAGGCTTTCCCTGACTAAACCTTTATCCAACAACTCTTGGACTTGATTTTTGACTTCCTCATTCTCCCTAGGTGTCAACCTATAAGCTGTTTTGTTTGGTAAACTAGATCCTAGAATAAGGACAATATGATAGCTTATACTCCTAATGGGTGGCAATGAGTGTGGTAACTCATCCACTACTATGTCAGCAAAGTTTTCTAACAGTTCTTGGATTTCCTCAGGAAAATCTTCCACATAATTATTTGTAAGGATAACTCTAGGTTTCCTCACTAAAACAAATTGTATGTCTTTCTCCTTCTTGACGTCATTCAATAGTTCCTTCCCACTCATGAGAAGTATACTTGAAATAACTTCCCTCTTTTTCTCTTTGTCTTCGATTGGTAACAACATATGTGTCCTACCATTATTTTCTAGGGTATAAGTATTCTTCTTCCATCATGAATAACTTTTCTGTCAAAATGCCATGGTCTCCCCAATAAAATATGAAAAACATCTATAGGAATTACATCACATAATATTTCATCCCTATAACCTCCTATTTTAAATTCAACTTGGCATTGTTGACTTACCATTACTTGATGTCCTTTATGCAACCATGATACCTTGTATGGATTTGGATGTGCAATTGTCTTCAACTCCAGTTTCTCCACCATCTCTGTGGATACTATATTGTTAGTGCTCCCACTGTCTATGATCACCTTGCAAACTCTGTCTTTCGTCTTGAAAGCAGTTTTGAATAGACTTGTTCACTAAACTAGTTCCTCCACCTCCTTCTCTGGCTTAAGAAGAATCTTCCTCATCATAAGGTTCTTTCCTCCTTCTGCTGCTTTTTCTTCCACATGCTTTTGTGCTTCAACAATGTGTGCTTCACCTCCTCCTTCGTTATTTCTCTCGGGACATTCCCAAGACTTGTGCCCTTTCTTTCCATAGGTATAGCATCTAACTACGCCTCCTCTGGCTCTTCCTCTTCCTCTTTCTCTTCCTCTGGAAAAAGAGCTTCTTCCACCATGTTGTCCTTCTTTGGAAATTCCACCTTTCTCATGGTGACGATGCTATTTTTCATCTTCATGCTTCGACTTCTGGAACTTCTCTCTGGTGGTTCCCTTACCTCTGCTTGAATTTCCTCCTCTGATTCGTTGGCTTTGCTTCTTGGCCAAATTCTCTTCAACTTTCAAGGCTTCTTGATAATCATCCTCAACTGTACTAACCAACATCATGCTGATCTCCTCTTGGATTTCATATCTCAGCCCATTGATATACCTAGCTGTCTTTTCATCCTCATTTTATTTCTGTCCAACCCAGATGTTCAGTTTGTAAAATTCCTCAGTGTACTCCTTCACTGATAATATTTTCTATCTCAGGTTCTGCAATCTCCTGAACAAATTGATTTGGTAGTCCTTTGGGATAAATTTGGCCTTCATCTTGGCTACCATCCTATCCCAGTTCTTAATTTTCTGCTTACCATTTCTCCTGTGTTTGGCTTGTAGTTCATCCCACCATAGCATTGGATGACCCTTCAGTCTTGTCACTGCATGCTTCACCATCTTGTCTTCTTCAACATCTTCATAATCAAAGTATTTGTCCATATCACATACCCAATCCAACAATTCTTCAACTTCTAAATTTCCTTCATACATTGGTACCTCTATTCTTTCTCTGGCTCCTATTTTTGAAACAAATTTTACTAAGCGATCTTGTGCAACATCCTCTTCTACATTTTCTTCGACCTCTACTTCTTCACTCTCAACTTCCCTGATATCTCCAATGTCTGGGGCTCTTCTCTATGCCATTTCCATGGCGTCTAGTCTCATTCAGATTCACCTCATTTCTTCTTCTATTTATGCATTTTCTCTACGCCTTCTGGGTGGCATGATTCCACTGCGTCACCTACAAATAGAAATCCAATTCTTGATACCACAATTGATACCAACTTACCTCCTTTATCCTTTGTCCTCTATCTACAAACAAACTCAATATCAGCTCTGATACCACCTAATGAATCCCCCCCTACTCGCCCGTAGGGCTACATGACCTCTCGGTCAAGGATCTCCGATTCTTGAGTCTAGCAACTCTCTGTAACCTTAATGGTTCCATTCTATATCTAAACACAATCCCTTTTGGCTCCTTGGTGCAGGTTTGATAACACCTGCGACCTTCTCTTTCGCTTTGCTGTGAAATCTCAGAGTACTGAGCGTTAGCTCCTTTTAGGATAAGCCCCCTTTGATATGACCTTGGGTGATGCCTTATTGTGACCACGTGATTGCGGGCACAACCAATAGTGATTTGGGATAAAAATTCTTTCTGGCCTGCAATTCTCCTTGAACCTCCACATATCCCCTTAGCAAAACCACAATATATATTGCGACCCACCCTCAAGGTTTTAAAGTCCTCACAACTTCTATCCCCGCAATGCTTCGGGATATTCGATCTCGCGATATTGATGATACTATCTATATTGGCGGTTCAGAGCTGCGCCTTTCAAATCTACAGATAATATATGCTCCTCCTGAATCAACGACTGCGATCTCCTTTCACGATTCTGGACTTCGGAGTTTTGAAATATCAAACCTCGCTTTTCTCCATATGCCAATCTTTCAGATTTGACGATCTACAGACACCCGTCCTCAAAATCAATGCTCCTATATTCACTTTGGGTGTTTGACCTTTCAACTCAGATCAATGGTCCTGTGGCCCCCTTCTTGATCGACGGTCGAGATATCCTTCGGGTCTTTGGACTTTTGAGATCTCAAATCTCAAACTTCACCCTTCTTCCCAATGCCTTTTATCTGAAGGCTATAATCCATTGACGCGTGTCCACTTGATCTGATGGTCAAGGATTAATTCGGGTATTTACCCAGAGTACATGGATCTGTGACATGTCTCTCTTAGATCTGATGGCTCTGAATCAATTCAAAATTTTACCTGGAGTTCATGGATTCATGCCACATCTCCCTTAGATCTGTCGATCCAGATTCACTTTGGATCTTTGGGTTTCGACAATCTCAGATCTCAACTAAAACTCCACTACAGTTTACCCAGAGCTCACGATCTGTTGACAAATGTCCCTGTGCAGATCGAAGACTCTCGTCTCTTCAGATATTCAGGATTCAAGTATTTCAACCTTTCACCTATTGCCTTCCTCTGGATCTCACGATCCACTGAAACGTATCCTCCTAGATCTAACGGTCCAGATTCGCTCCGAACCTTCGGCTCTCCGTACTTCATAAATCTCAAGTTTCAAACTTGCCTCCTCCTAGACCCATGGTATTTGATGACTAAAATTCACCCTGGGTGATCTGACACTTGAAGCTTACCTCAAACAATTTGACGGCTCAGATCTGTTCTTGCTGATCGGACGACTGAGATTCTACTTCAGCTCTCCAACCTTCAGAACTCTCAAATCCTCAAACCTTGATGATCTCTCTCTCCCGAATGTGCGAAGTGCTAAGGCTTGTGCACTTTACTCTAATCAAATGACTGTTGATCCTTCACACAGTGATCCAACGACCACTGTTTCTCCTCCTCCCAAGCTTCTAATTTCTTCCAACTTAGAATATTTATCAGTCTTTAAAGGTTTCAAACCTTTTCTCCTCCTGCAAATCTGACTCTTGGATATCATCAACACTTCCAAAAAGTGTTATCCCTTCTGAGCTTTATCCTTAAATGATTCTAACTTCTCACACACTCCTTGCGTTCTCAGGATTTCGATAGCTCAGATCGAAAGATTTCTTGAAAACAAATTCTTCTCACCCACCTGGCGTTCCTCTGTTCTTGTTCTTCGATGCTTGGTCACTTCTTGATGATATGCACTCCTTGCACATTGTCTAAGTTTCCTTTGTTCTCTCTGAACTCCTCTGAGTCAATCCAAGACTCAATCAACACACTCCTTGCGTTCGAGATGCACAACTTGCATACAATTTTCAGAAGAGAAATAATTGAAACTTATCCAGTTTCATTATGAACTCATATTATCAACTTCTCGAACAATCACACATGAACGAAATGAAATAAAATCACATGCACAGAATATAACATTCATTCATTCATACATAAAATGAACATAGTCCAAGGATTTGGGACAATTCTGTCTGTTCTATTCATTCATGAAAACAAATTACATAGTCTTTCTTCTACTCTATTCTGTTCTATTGATGTCTCTGATCTCTATCTCATTCTCTCTATCCTCTCTTACAATACAACAAAAAACTATCAAAGGACTGGCTCCACAAGCTCTCTTGTCCTGTCTGCAACCTATCCTATCAACTCTTAGCGGTTACCTACTTTGTCCTATTACAATAACTAATAGTTATTTCCAAATAAGAGTCAACACTCTATATCTGCAACCCCTTACAACCCTTCACGACTTTACAAACATGACATATTTAAAAATGTTGCTTTCAAAAATATCTCAACAACTCGATTTAATTCCGAGTTAATTTCTGATTTGAAACTCTGTCATGCTGAGATGTTGTTCCTTTTCCTCCACACGTGTGTTTTGAATTTGAAGGTGATGCTCTTGCATCACATATATTTAAAAATCTATCTAATTAAAAAAACACATGCGATTTATCATAACTTTGTCTATAAAAACTTAGAAAATGTATTCCCTGCACTATAAATGCATGCCTTAAGGGTTATCATATCCATTTTTTTTTATGTCAACTAACATTAATTATCCCCAGACATACTCAAATAACTCATCCAATGTTCAAAAAGTTGTGTTAAACACTAACTAAGAAATTGTCTTGTAGAGTTTAATTATATGAAACAATACACAAGTTCCCTAATATGTAATTATATTAAATCATATACACTTAATGACATCTAGGACCCCTTATTCTTTCATTATAAACATTCAAATCTAACCCAACAAGTCAAAATACCCATTGTCCATCAAAAACCAGTTTTTCCTTTATTTTGAAAACATGGCACAGACAAAACTAACTTTCCACAAAAAAATGCACACCATAGAGTTCATGAGGGTCCTATCATAAAAATTAAACTTCTTTTCTAGATCCTAATTGGTTTTGACAAGCCGACACAACTAAAATATTTTAACCATTTTTTGTGTGTAAGTTATGGATTTGTCAAGTTGGTCTTTGACCATGATTTTATCAAATTGACTATCTTCATTAAACTGAATGCTCAACCTTAATTACATAGCCAAATTGAATGATTCAACTTGAAGAATGTGTGTTTAGTCATTACAAACATTCCTACCTACAATTCCAAATTTTGAATTTGACATAGAAAACTTTATGTTATGCAAAAAAACTCAATTAAATGTGCATAAGGATCTATCGTTAATGGAAAATGGAAAATAAAATCTTTTAATTTGGAGTTGCCAACATTTTCTACAATATATCGTACTTAATGCCCAAAATGTTTTTTCTATAGTGAAACCCGAGTACGTCAAAGTAACAATTGATACTATTTGTCGAATTTCACAATCAATACAAAAATGCACTCCAGGGCCAAAACAAGTACAACCAAAGTATGAAATTTGGATTGATATAATTGTATAATAATGAGCCTCTGTACCCATGCATTAGGTCTAAAAAAATAATATTTACTTATTTTTCCCATTTTTATAAAACTTTGACAAAATGCATGCCAAAACAAAATTATGCACGTTGGAGGAAATCTAAAGCATAAACTTTTAAAGATAAAATTGGAAATATGGAAATGTAGAATCATGGAGAATGAAAAAACACACACTTTACAACTTTAATAACTCAAATTGGCTAATAAATGAAATCTAGGTGTGCATTTTATGAAAAAAAGAAATTTTTGCTAGCTTCACTAAAATGCAAGATCAACTTTCAATACAAGGCTAGATTGAATTATTCGACTTAGAGAATGTGTGTTTAGTCATTACAAACCTTCCTACAATTCCAAAATTTTAATTGGATATAGAAAATCTTTATGCTATGCAAAATATTCCAAATTTGTCTTTTCTACACAAGGTCAAAATCAAGGACAATTGCCTCAATGAAATGCACACTAAAGACCTGTATTTAATGGTAAAATGAAATTAAAAATTTTCCAACCATGAGCTACTGATATTTTCTACAATCTATCATACTTAATAGTTTAAAATAAAATTTTATAGCGAAATCTAAGTTTTCAAAAATAACAATTTATACTGTTGGTCAATTTTCACAATTACTATAAAGAAATGCACTCCAAGGCCAAACCAAGTAAAACTAAGGTATGAAATTTGGATTGACACATTATTACATAATATTGATCATATGTACCCATGCATTAAGTTTGTGAGAATACCTACTTACCTAGTTTTCTCACTTTTATACAACTTTGGCAAAATGCACGCTAATTAAAAATTATGCATGTTGAAGGGAATATATATATATATATATATATATATATATATATATATATATATATATATATATATATATATATATATATATATATATATATATATATATATATATATATTTTTTTTTTTAAAGATAAAATTGAAAAGATGAAAATGTATAGAAACGGACAATGATAAAACATGAAATCTCCAATTTGTATCACTCAAATTAGTCAAAAAACTAAAGCTTGGACATGCATTTAAGTGAGGGAAGGCAATTTTGGCTAGTTTTACTAGAATGCACGTCCACCATTTATTACATTCATTACTGAATCGAATTATTCAACTTGGAGAGTGCATTTGATTATTACACACATTATTACAATTCCAAATTTTTAATTTTACACACAAAACTTTATGATGTGCAAAAAAAACTTCAAATTTAACTTTTTTCCGCAGGGTAAAAGTCAGGGTCAAGTGATTTAAAGAAATGTACCTTAGGACTTGTTGTTAATGGTAAATGAAAACTAACATATTCCAACATAGAGATACCAACTCTTTTTCTACAACATTTGATACTCAATTATCCAAAAAATATATACTACGATGAAATCCAAGTTTACCCAAATAATAATCGATACTATTTGTCAATTTTCACAATCAGTACAAAAATGCACTCTAGGGCCAAACCACGTACAACCGAGGTATGGAATTTGAATTGAGACGTAATTACAGAATATTGAGCCTATTTACCCATGCATCGAGTATGTCAGAATGTCTAATTACCTATTTTTCTCACTTTTATGCAACTTTGACAAAATGCACGTCAATACAAAATTATGCACACTTAAGGAAATCTAAAGAAGAAACTTTTAAGGCTAAAATTGAGAATATGGAAATGTCTAAATATAGATAATAAAAAATACACAAACTTGTTGATCACTTTTCTTGTCAAGGGAAAAGAACCAACATTGATAGAAATTCTTGTGGAAAACAAGAAAGATTCTCCTGTGTTTTTATAGAGGTGCTACCCCTCTCTTGATAGATGGAAGATTCTTATTATGATCTTCGATTCATGTAATGGGTGAGGAATTTCAAACCCTAATGAAACTTCCAATAAAACTATTATATACATATCTACTTATCAATCACGTCATCTCTTTCAAGAAAAATAATTAAATATGATTGTAAATTTTTTTTATGTACAAGGTTTTATTTCAACATATATTTTGCCTCCCTTTTAAAATAATGTGAACCCATAATCAACTATAACTTTGCAAGATGAAATATATAAAAAATGGACAGGTCATCAAAGAAATTTAAAAGATTGTTTCGTTAAATTCAAAAGGTTTTGAAAAACATCATGTACTCAAGAATCTATTAATATCATAACGACATAGATTCATAAAAACAAAATGACACTTGAATAGTTCTTTGTGGGAGAACTTGATAATAATATCCCAAATGTAACAATTTTAACAATGTTTGAAACAAGAGGGCTAGAACAACCTCAACAAGATCTCAATGACAATTAGAAAACTGAAATAAATTGCATTTTCTTTCTTGAATTAGGGATTTTGCTCCTCTGGACCTAGAATATCCTAGGAAATGCTTGGAAGAATATTAAGAGAGAGAGATGGTCAGACCTAGATATTCCTATTGCTAAACATACATGGAAAACCTAATGGAAAAAAATCAAGCAAAAGGAAATACGAGGGAGAAATTCTAGCAAGCTATTTCACAAATTCTTGGAAAGGAAAAAATCATTTCGATCCAAAACTTCGACTACAAAAAACCTTCTCCTAAATATTCTTCTCATCTTCTTTTATGATTTTCTCTTCATCTTCTTGGAGCTAMTTTAGGTTTAGAGTTAGGGTTTTCTTCCCTTTTGTGCAATAAAAATTCAATGATTATTAAAATCTCTTTGTAAAGTTCACTTAGATATCCATGCCACCAAGTGGGACCCACTTTAAATGTTCATAATTTTCTTTTAATAAATCATTTTCCCAAATAATTTKCTGCCAAGACAAAAATAGTCACGATTGTTTTTTAATTTTTAGGGAATGACTATTTTCATTCCAACCATGGAAACCATTTCCAAGTTATTCTTCACAACTCTAGTTTTCCAATGAAATCTTGTTTTCTCAATTTTGACATCAAGATCAAAAKTTATGGCTTTCGAGAGATAGGGACTCAAAAATCGTTGATCTATTMTTCCACATGAATTCTTGGCCCTTGATTTGTACATCCGCCCCATTTATCCCACATGAATTGTGGGAGGGTGCTCATATCATCTTTATAAACAAAATGAAATCCCATATTATTTGCGTGTGAAGTAGAGATAACAATGGAACCTTGTGTAGCTTATGCGTGTAGTATTTGGTCCTCGCCTCACCACCCAGTCATTTGTGTCCAACTCATGCCTTCCAAGTGTTACTCAGAGATAGGTCCACTTCACTACCACATGTCCAAATGTCAAAGGGTTTCCATGTGTCATGCTGTCATAGGTTGGAGTGTGTATTGGGAGGTGTGACAAAGGAGGGGGGAAAGGGATGAGACTTAGGACAAGAAATGAGATGGATGATGTAGAGAAAAATAATGTGGAGAAAATGAACATGATAAATTCTCCACATAAGAAATCTTCACATGGTAAAACTTAGTAAAACTTGGAAAATAAACTAAGTGTTTAGTCAATGCAGAGAAATAGGGCAATGCAAAGATGGATGAAGCTCTGCATGTAAAACTTAGTAAAAATGGAAAATAAACCAAGTGATGGGAGTTATGTGGTATATCATGAAAATGACTAACTATTGGAGTATTGTGGAGGAGTGAGCCATGCAGAGAATGACTCAAGCAAGGAAATGGTTCATGTGGAGAAAGGTGCTATGTCCAATTTATCCACATGGGATATGAATTGCGAACAAACTAAGTATGTAATATTTAGTAGAGAGAAAGCAGGGTATTATAAATGCATAAGTTAATACATGGAATTCTCCACAAAGAATTGAAAATGACTAAGCATGGAGATTTAAGGGGTACAACTTGAGGATTGCGGGAAGGAAAAATGGAGGTTGTAGAAATGTGGAGGATGTGATAAATTTGGAAATATCTGTTAGAAAAATAGAACCACGGAGCAATAAAATAAAACAAATGTGGAAACAAAACACAGAAGATACACAATACAAGAGAGACACAGATTTACGTGGTTCACCCAGTGTGGGCTACATCCACTAGAGAAATTGTCAGGTCCTTTCTTTATTATTATCCAGCAAAATGAAGGGATACAACCTACAACAAAACCCGCTGTAACTTCCTCTTGTTTCTCTCACAGTCTCCTATCTCAGAATACAATACTCACCAACATACATAGCTGCAATACATTTCCCTCATAAAAGAGGGTTGCCTTCTAGGGCAAAAAACCCT